>QAXH01005234.1:1227-55830 GCA_004335635.1 Chloromonas sp. AAM2
TGCACACACCTGCAGCAGCCCTGCCGCCTGAACACACCTGCAGCAGCCCTGCCGCCTGCACACGCCTGCAGCAGCCCTGCCGCCTGCACACACCTGCAGCAGCCCTGCCGCCTGCACACACCTGCAGCAGCCCTGCCGCCCGCACACACCTGTAACGCACTCAGTGCTCGCTTCAGATCCTCGTTCACGCTCCTGAGGTTGCTGCCCGGTGCGTCCAGCTCAGCGTCGTCTAACACAAGGCCCTGCTGCACGTGGTCAAACTGTTCAACCGTCTTCAACTGCAGGCAGAAACAGCAGCAAACGGTTGGCCAAGATGTGCTGCTGGCTGTTGTGCACACGGCACAGACAAAAAAAGACTTTGACTCATAGAACTTGATAAAATACTGTTGTGGAGGTGCGGTTTCGGTTGTTGTTCTTCAAAGGGCCTTCAATCCAGAGAGGAAGGGCGCCGGAAAACTGCTAATAGCTCCACTGGTCGTCATCACACCCTCAGGAACAACAGCAGACTCAGGGTTTTTGATAACCGTAGTAGCTCATGGTGACTGCGCCTGTGCTTGGCCTCGCCTCACATCTGCCCACTTCTTCAAGTCACCCCGTTTGTGTATAAGTGCTGGCAGGCTGCATCTGCCTCTGTCATTCTGTCGCACACCCCCACCGTGAGATTGAGCGGGTCCTGTATGTGAATGATGTCCTTGCGTGTGAAGGGCTCCTCTGTCAGCAGGTCCTTCCAGCTCTTGGGCTTGATGCACAGCTCCTCAAGCTGCAAGGCAACAGAACGCACAAGACACACATAAGCTCACCACTATCATCGCCATTATTATCCCATTCCATCACCACTCACCATTCCACCACCACTCACACGCATGCCTTGCACTACTGGCAGGTGATACAGACTGGGAAGATACAGTAAAACTGATGAGTTTGAACAGCAGTCCATGGAAACCCAAGTCTGACAGTCTTCCAGTGAATTGTCTGTGCTCTGGTGCGCTGGTACCAATCCATTGGCATGGTACTGCATGGCAATGCCTCCTGTACTGGAGCATGGGGTTGTGAGCAAAGTAAACAGGAGTTGGGCTCCAAGCCTGGGAGAATTGCTGCTAAAGGTCTGGTCGTCCGTGGAGTGTCTGCGGCGGACCTAATCCACATGCAAAAGCCGCCCCTGCATGCGGATCCAATGACCACCCTGAAGGCTGCCCTGCAACCCCTCATTGTCAGACACCACTCATCACTCACTCATTTGCCTACAGTCTCGCTCCAGCCCGCCTGCTCACCGCTTCATAGGAGTACACATTGCCTGTTGGTTTGACGGCCACTATGTGCGTGTGCTCTGTGAAGACCTTGCCAGTCACAGGGCAGTCGTACAGCTTCTCTGGGGACACGCAAAACAATGGGCACATGCACACCGCGTTTGGACTGTATTCATATTGGACTGTGTCGTCTCCAAAATGCGGCAGATTGACGGAAGCAGACTTAAGTGAACAGGCACAGACATGCCGAGAGTGGACTATCCCATACCGCACTGATCAATCTCATGCCCTGGCAATGCGGACAAACTGACATGTCTGAAACGAAATTACCAAGCCCATTTGACGAAATCCAATAGCCTGCACCCCTTGCGACCTCTTGCTGCTCAGAGCTGCATCATCAGCTCCATCCATAAGGATTCCATGGCATTTGCAGACTTGCCCAAGCCATCAATGGCAGGTGGGCCTATGTTGCCGCATCTGAGTCAATCCCCTTTCAGAACCCCCGGTGCTCAGAGCTGTGCACACAAACCTGAGTTCTTGTGGAAGTTCAGCTTGATGAGGTCCTTGAGTGCCAGAGGCTGGCCCGTGACCGGGTGCTTCTTGAACTTCATGACGTACGGCACGATGTTAGTGACGTCAAACACCTAAGGCACACATGCAGTGCAGGCCTTGCACGTTGAGCGCTGCCTTGTTCAACACAAAGGTCAAGCCGATGACCAAGACACATCTGGCAGCACTCGCCCCACCGCGTATTGGAGTGATAAGCATACAATTAGCAGGCAGCCTCCAACTCTACCCCTCTTGCCTGAACTTGATATTGAAATTGACACTGAACGCTGGCGCCTGTGGCTGCATCCAGGGCTTCACATGCACTTCCTTCCCCCCTGTGTTGGCTGCGCCCATGCACATGCTCCAACCAGCCCCCTGCACCCCTGCAGTGACCCCATGCCGACGCACCGTGCCGTCTTCAGTGCACACTGCATCCTCGAAGGGCGTGAATGCAATCGCACAGCAGTGATAGGGCAGGCGCTGGAACGGCACGCGCGCTCGAGCGCCCTTGTGCCCACCCCATTCATACTTCCATTCTGCGGACACCATCCACATGGCCACCATATGGAGTTGACTGATCCTCGGTGAATTGTATTCTCTGCTGCTGGCTTGCCATGACTATGGAGGACTGATTTACAGGAGAGTGAATGCAAAGGCTGGCGGCGTTCAGTCAACTGCAGTCAACTGAATCAGCTGCTGCCAGCTGCCTCCGAGCTTCCAAAGCAGCAGGGGTGCGACGCCATGAGTTGCATGTACGCTGGCACGCTGGTCTGGTTCTCAGGTGCTTCACAGCGCGTGCATCTGGCACCGTGTGCATCAAACATGTTCATGGCAGCGTGCACATAAGCCTTCAGCTGTCCCTGTTGTTCGTGAGACGCTGGGCTGAACGCCTCGCCAGGCATGGCTGCCAACATGAGTCCCTTCCAGGCATCTAGAGCAGGCCTTAACTAGCAGCATGGCAAGCTGGTCGCTCTAACATGGCATGAAGTAGGCCTCACCTGAGGTGGTGAGATAGGCTCTGTCCTTGCTGTGCTGCTTCTTTCCCATGCGGCTGGGCTCTGGAGTTCTGCTTCTCTGGTCAAGGGCTGCAAGGGTTCTTTGACTAACAAAACCGTAACTGTCGCCAGCGAGACTTCTAATCAGTACGCATAGCTTGTTGCATCGCTGGACCAGCTACGGGTTTGCAGCGGAACGAGGACAATCATCGGGGCGACCATCGGCACGTGCACCGCATGCACATGGGACAATGACCTGTGACCAGAAGTTCTTGTTTGAAGCCACGTCTCCTGATGCATAGTTGCTCAAGGCTGTTGTACTCTCTCACATGCGCAGGGGCTGGCATGCTGTGGCATCTGAGCGAGCATGTGGTGCTGCTTGACCATGCAGCTACAGTAGACAATGATTACATCATCTGGCAAGGCAACTGGGCCGTGGAGAGCACCTGCAAGCCTGCTGCATCAGCTCAACGCTCAGATGGAGAGGAGGAGCCCACTGCTGTAGCTGATCCCAAGAAACCCTGCCCAGCCACAGCACACGATCTGACAGGCTCTGCAACTCCAGCAGATGGGCATGCTGTAGGAGTCCATGACTCTGGTGCGGAAGGGTCGCTGTCTTTGCCCCACCCCAACCAATCGCACGCCCAAACTGAGCAGCTCAAGTGCAATGTACCTAGCAACTTGTCAGCTTTAATCCAGCCCAACAGCATGGACACCCAGCAGCAACAGCAAGTCAAAAGAAAGCGAAAACGAAAGAGGCAAGGCAGCAGTGATCAACAGGCTTTGGATGCCCGTCATCCGGGCAATGAGCGGAACAGGGCGGCACAGGGGGTAGTGTCAGCTGCTTTGGAGGTGTTCCTGGCATGGCGTCAGTCACAGTGCAACTGTGCATCATGCATGCGCGCACCAATCGGGCAAGCAGCAGCTGATGAGCAGCATCACCTTTTACCCATCACGAGCCAGCTACCCACAGACACCAGCCAGCCGCTTTCACCACCCCGCTACTCACAAGCATCCATCGATCAATCGTCTCCAAGCCCAAGCCAGTTTCAGGCAGCCGCCAGCTATCCCCCAGCCAACACCAGCCAGCCGCAGCAGCCCATGCACTCCACCACTCCATGTGGCGCATGGCACAGCGCCCTGCAGCGTAAACGCCAGATCCTGCATGCACACACGGACCCAAGTGAGCTTGAATTGTCATGCGGAGAAGACATGCAAAGCAGTGGGAATGGCTTAGTAGTGGACTGGGTATCACTAGCAGCCATGAGGCACGTGCTGCGACCTAAGCTAAGGCTGCTGCAGGCAACGCCGCCTCCCCACAGCTTGCCCTGCTCTGCACAAAGCACCCCTGCATGCGGCTCCATGCAGGCCCATGGTAGGCCATGCACGTGCTCAGCAATCGCAGCAAATGCAGCGAGCGGCAACGTCTTGGGTTCAGCACAGGGGTCCCGGGTGGCGGCCACAAATGCTTTAGATAATACAACAAGTGAGAATGCTGCCGCGCTTGTTGCCATGGCGCAGCCTACAGCACAGTCAGACTTGCAGGGCATGGCGGCACAAGCACTTGAAGCAGTTGCCATGGGGTCACCACTGCCCGCTGCGTTTGGTGCTGCAAGGAATCTGTTTGGCAGTGTGATTGCCAATGACCATGCACGTGAGGTGGTTGCACGAGCGCATGACACCCACGTGCTGCTGCCAGCCCACAGCAGCTTCCTCATGACAGACCTCTCTGCTTTGGGGGCGTTGACACCTCTGATGTCAGGTACGTTAGATGATCCCCCGGGTGGTACAGGCTGGCTGACTTTCACTGCGATAGATATCTGCACAAAGCGCCTGACACGGATGTTTGTTTGCTGTGCACTACTGTAATTTTATTATTTCTGTGACAGGAAAATGGAGGAGCAACAGGAGTGCACCTGACATTGGTATTTGATCCCAGGGCTGTCACAATCCATACAGAAAACTTGGACTGGCACTACACTCAAGGACCTGAATGATAGTCATCATCATGCCTGTGTGTTGCCGCATCATTTTCAGCAGTGCCGTGACTGCTGCATGCATGTCAGCTCATCACGTGCACCATGCTTTGCAGATGGCAAACGTTTCAAGGCAGTTGTATGCGATCCGCCATGGGAGAATGCAAGCGTCAAGCGCAGCGGCAGGTAGGCTGCGTGCATCTTCTCAGTGTGAATGCAGATAGGCCTGTCACGTATCACATGGTTTTGACCTGGCCAAGATAGCTGGTAGGGATGTAAGGACAAGCACAGACGTCACACAAAGGGGGACGCTGATCACTCATTACGGAGGGAGTAAGGCTGGGCTCAGTCCGCCGTTTTTTGTGGGCACATGGGCCGCAATCAATTGGATATCAGTATGAATGCCAATACGGGTATGGGAATATGGGGGTACAAACCAGGCATGTGAGGTTGATTACCCTGTGACAGATTTCCTGCCCTGCATGAGTCATACAGTTGTATGCAAAGCAGGCCCATGAGCATTGCATGCATAGCAGATCCAGAGCGTGTTCAGGACGAGCTTTATGCAGGAGCTTTATGCGTAACAGGCCCATGAGACCAACCGCACCAAGTAGCATAGGCTCTTTTTGGGTGCCTGTCCTGACACGCTGTCCCTTCACGTCTTGCCGGCGTGCTGACACGTGGCATGCACTTCCCGTCTCAGGTACCAGACGCTCCCTAGCCGCTCCCTGCTGCACCTGCCCATGCAGCGACTCCTAGACCCGGTAAGAGGAGCCAGGGGGACTGAAGAGCTTTTCAGTAATACCTGAAACCTGAAAATTATGGTAGTAGTTCAACCTAGCCCTGCCCTCAAACTAGTTTGGGCTGCTCTCAGGCGGACGCGCTGCCAGCGCATCATGCACAGCGAGCCAGAACATGATTGTGCAGGCGCCTGGTTCAACAGTAGCAGTAGCTGCTGGCATGGCTCATGGAGCGATGCTGATCCCGATCATTTCAACAGATGTCATTGCGGTTGTGTGCAGTGATGCTTTTGCTATGCTTGTCATTTTGCAGGACACCGGTGTGCTCTTTCTTTGGATGACCAACAGGGAGAAGCTGCACCGGTTTGTGATGCAGGAGCTGCTGCCTGCATGGGGCATGCGACACATGGCCACATGGGTGAGCGCGCATGACCATCACTTTCCTGTCCAACGACAGGGCAGAACTATGTTCAGAACACCAGCGTTCGTGGTACTGAGGGTATGGGGAAGGGCCATGGGGCACACAGGGGCTATGGAGAATCATGTCAACTTGCATCATTCCTATATCTGCCATGTGACGGATGATGCTGGTACTGGCACTGGTGAGCTGGGGAGTTTGCCATCACTTGATGCTTGTGTTGGCACTGTGCACCTGCTTGGCTGCAGTACTGGTTAAAGCTGGCCCCTGGCGGCCAGGGCCCTGCCTCCTCCCTCGCCACCATGCACCGACACCCCTTTGAGCACCTCATAGTGGCAGCACCCACAAACGCTGCAGTGCAATGCCAACTACCACCCAATCCACACCCACACCGTGTCTTGGTCGCGAATGCTGCGGAGCCTTCTCTTGCCAATCCCACGGCCTGCGCCCATGCTGAAGTTGGGGACACTTCTATTGATACTGTTAAGGATACCGAATGTGCCACTGATGCTGATGACGCTACAACAGACATACGGGGGAGAATACAGGCAAAAGAAAATTCAGGGCACGCATGCGGAGGCATGCAAGTGAACGATGCCACATGCACATCAGCTGCATCTGCTGAGCCCAGTGGCAATGTGGCTGAGCCAGTTTTTCTGCCCAGCCAGCTTGTGCTGCTGTCAGTACCTGCTGCAGAGCACAGCCGCAAGCCACACCTGGGCCCGCTGCTGCACCGTCTCCTGCCTAGCCTGTTTGAAGCAAAATCACAATCATCAGGTAAAGATGGTTTTGATGTTCCACAGGCCGTCCACCCTGGCATCACCCTGGTTGGATCTTTACCACAAAGCCTGTGATTACATGCTAGCTTGTCCAATCTGCTTGACGAATCATCAGACAGGTTGTCCTTGCGCATGGCAGGCCAGGACCAGTAGCACAGGTCAGCTTGCCTTGCAAATGTTCTTAATTCCTTCTTGCTCAGGGTGGGTAAGGGTGGACCATATTCCTTCACACGTGCTTTGACGTCTTTCCTGCTGTGCACAGGCATATACCAAGTGCCAGAGCCACACTCACAAGGCATCCTGCCTTGCACCCGAGATCTACTCAAATGATACCCGATGATTCTGAACCCTGACTGACATTGGAATTAGTCCCTTGTGCAGGTGGGGCGCGTGAGGGGCTGGAGCTGTTTGCTCGGGAGCTGCACACGCGCTGGACTTCCGTGGGGGACGAGGCGCTGCACTTCCAACAGTTGGGCATGTTCCGACCAGTGAAATGAACTGTACATCGAAGCACGAAGACCCAATGCCAAGGCTTGAGAACCTTTCGGTGTATGCACAATCATGCAACAGCGTATGTGCCTCGTCATGTGCCGGCTATCAGGGATAGATCGTTGAGATACTCTGTCAACCGGGCAAATCTTGCACAGGTCTCAAATCTCAGGCGGAGGTCTTAAATCTGAGACCACCCCATGTCAGTTGAACATGGATGGCCCGAGGGGGTATGCTGTGCCAGCAATCTTTTCCGGGGCCTTGTAATGCTTCAGGGCTGAAGCTGACTGGCGTTGTCGGGATGCAGCCGACCCATCAGGCTCGCAAAATGAGTGGCTTGAACTTCAGAGATTGCACATGGTGTTGACGACTGCTACACGGGATACAGGCATGGACCAAAGCCAGGGTGATGAACAGCTAGTGTCACTCTGGATACACACATTGTGTGTGTATGGCAATGACAGCCTGTCTGCGAGGTCTGGCCCCGGAGGTCTGGCAATCAGTCCAGAGCCCTAGTCAGGATTATGTCACGAGCATGGCAGCATTGTGTGGATTTGCTTTGGTTTGATACATGCTGGTGGGACTGAGACTGGGACTGTCGGGACAGCTCCTGCTGTGCAAGTTGAAACCTGTTAAATGACGAGGCCTGGAAATGCAATCTGGTTTGATTGTTGCACGTACTGTTTTGTACTGCAAAACGTTGGGTGCCTGAGCCAAGAAATGATCAAGCTCGTACATTTCAATCAGCCGTTCCTACAGGACTGCCAAACGCTTCCTGCAGTGTCCGTCCCAATACATCCCTGCCCCCATGCGGATAATTCACCATCCATGGATTGTCCACCGCCTGGTACTGCTGAGGAGGTAGCTTGTACGGCAATGGGACCATCACACGGGTTCTGCCTGTCGTGCTCCCAGGCGCACTAGGGCCAGCCGTGGCCGTTGTTTGCTCCGCCGACTGCTCGGTTGCTTGCTGCAGCATGTAATCCATGGTCCAGAACTCAACCTGTGACTCATGAGCAGGTGAACTGCTGGGTGGTGCATGGCGGGTTCGGTCTGTTGGCATGCTGCCTCCCAAACCTGATGTTGGGATCGGCAGGGCAGGTACAATGGCTACATGGGCACAAGCACCACTGCTGGCAGCGGCTGATGGGTTGCTTGTGGCTGGGCATGACGCAGGCAGGGTGTCATGTGCTGGTGCGGTGCAGCTGAAGCCATGGTGTCGGTGGCGCAGGTAGGCCGCCTCGAGGGAGGGGGTCAGCAGCACACTGAGCTCTGAAGGCAACCACAGCACAGCACAGGCACGGAAGGTATTAAGAATCCGGCCCCAAGGATTGCTGCAGTCCAGCTGCTGGACACAAAAGGACTGAATGGCTGCAATCACTGCACACATGGCATGGTGGTATTGAAACACCAGCTTGAAAGGTATGCCCAAACTGAAAGACTAGGCGTCTGCCAACCTCGTGTGCACAACAAAGCAACCTTAGCCTAGAACCCTATGTTGCAGCCAAAAAGCGCCTAGACTGTGGGTCTGCAGTGCGCTTAATTAAGCTTCTATATCCACCAGCAGACAACTCGCATACAACTTACCAAAGCTTCTCATGTACAGCTTCTGTCCTCTGTCACCCTTACACAGCATGCCCCAGGCGGCCTGCAAGGCAGACACACACACAGATGGTGCAAAACACATTCAGTTCAAGAGCGTCATGACGCAACATTTCATGCAGGAAACGGTATGAAACAATTACATTGTCAAACATGCATATGGAGTTGAATACTGCAGTCGGCGCCAGCCCTGACCATGGAATGAAGCATGTTCTTGTTGTTGTTTACATGACCTTCAGTCCAGGGAGGACTGCTCAGCAGGAGCAAGGGGGGAATGAAGCATGTGTGCTAGCAAAGCCTGCTAGCCTTGTTACCTCGCGTAGCCGGACATCAGCACCTTGAGCACACCATGTTGGTAGTCCACAACTTTCTGTTGATAAATGGCAACGCCCAGCAGGTGGTGCTGAAGGCACAAAGGTTTGCCGCACCTTGCTCAGATTGTGTGACCCCAGCAACACCCAGGCCAGCTGTTGGCCCAGAAACCGACAGTAGCTCTTGATGTGGGGCATGGCGCGCTGGCGGCCTGCGGGCTGGCCGCCATAACGGGCCATGTGATGCTTGAGAAACGGTTTCTCTACGTTTGCCTGCGTCCCAGGCAGGGACCCCCCTGCCCTCCAGCCCTGTAGGGAGTTGCGCACCTCCTGCATGCACACACAAGCATGGGACACGGACATGTGCATATTCAAGATGTGCAACAAACAGAGCTTTTGCCACGCTGCTGGGTGAGGGACTAAGCCCAGGAGTGAGGACAAGCATGGGACACGAACATGTGCATCAGACAGCGAGAGACTGGGATCGATCAAGCTGTTGCCTGGCTGCCGGGTGGAGGAGCTCTGAGCTTCTGCCTCACTGCTAGAAAGGATAGCCCAGATCTCAGAATCTAGAGGAAGCTCTGCGCCGTGTCAGTTGTCCGCCAAGTGCATGCGTTTCTTTGTACAATTGCATCACAGAAGTCGGCAAGTGCAAAGTACTGCAAAAGCTTCAGCACATTGCTCACCTCAACCGTTGGCCACACAAAGCGAACACGCGATGCGTCAACCGTTGCACCACCTGCACGGTGCCAGCATCACATGCCTTGTTGTTAACAGCAGCAACTGGCACCCGACAAGCATACTTCCTTGCAGCATCAACACTGACCCCCACTGCTCTGGCAATACTACAGGTGAAGTCCTAACCTGTGGCCAGCATCATTGCACAGCTGATACAGTGTATGGTGCGTGGCATCCGGCTCTCCCTCAACGACTGATGTCTAGTTATGTGGCCCGAACTGCCACTGCCCCGGTAATGCTATCAGCGGTGATGGTGATGGCACCATTGGCGTCTGACCTGTAGCTGGCAGGAGGGTGACTGTCTGAACAATACTGCATCATATTTGCAGGCAAGACAACTGCCAGCCACACTAAACTGCGTTTTTAAAAGCCGAAGAAAAGAAGGTTGAAACTGATGGAAAAAAGCACCAGCCCTGGCAGCTCACCAGTCAGCGCAGTGGACATGGACCTGGCCATCTCCCTAGCGAACCACTTCTCATCCAGTGACCCAAGGGAGGAGCTCTGCAGCACCAGGTGGCTTTGACTGCGCCAGTCACCTCCACAACTGGGCAGGGGCTCCTGGAACCAAACAGCCGCACAGGAGCGACTGTTTGACACAAAACCGCCAGCACAAGCCACCTTCTTGTGCTGTTGAGTTTCACTCGGTATTGAACATGTACGCTCACCGAGCTGGCATAGGGCGGATAAGCAATCCTCTTGTACTCAAGCCACCACCTGGTCCCGACCCTGGATTGAGCAAGTCACTGCCCATCGCGTTCTATCGCAGCTACTTCAGAAGCAGTTACAATCCTGTCAAGATGTACACCTTTCTCAGTCAAACAGCAGCAATCATAGCGGTCAATGAATGGCGGTACACCACACCAGTCATTCCTGACCCTAGAACATCTACTGCAGGGGAAGTCAATAGATCTCCCTGGCAAGATGCACACCTTGTGCAGCCAAACACAGAGAATCAGTGCAGCTGTACGCCCTCTCACCCTGCTGAGCAGCTCCCTGAGCCTCATGTGCCCGTACTTGCACAGGTGGTTCCCCGAGTGCCAGCCGGGGACAGATGGCACCAGGGCAGCGCGCAAGGAGGAGAGGTCGTGCGAGGACACCAGGCCCAGCAGACGGGTCTGGGCCTGCATGCGCGTCACACGGCAAACATTGTCCAGTGTCAGCATGCAGGTTTCGTCTCTAATGCATGTCAGCCCCTGGGTCATGCTGGCTCACGGTGTACATCTGGAACTTAGGCTCTCCCCAACTTGACACAACCGGTTGATACCGGCAAGCACACAAGTTGGGAATGTTCTTCATCCAAGTTTTGCGTTGGAGTGATCACAGCTGTACTGCTTATCGATGCACCAATCACTCGCAGATACTTTGCCGCAGGCATTCAGCAGCCAAACAACAGCAGGTGGGCCTCAGCAGCACACGCCAACAAATGCACTGTGATGCACATATGCCAGCTGTCAATGCATGCCAACAGACACTTCTTTCTTAGCAGGTCCTACGTCTGGCTTGCATGCCTCCATTCACCAGTTCAGGCAGCTTGAGCCGTCGAATGTAGTCCATGAGGTCACTCTCAAAGGGTGATGTGGGTGGGGAGTCAGCGTCCTTGGGAGGAAAGTCCTGACACCAACTGCAAGCAGGGGGCCATACACCGAGCATGGTAATGATCCCATGGCGTGCAACCCTAAAGACACACACCAGTGCGCCTTGAAGCATATTTGAAGGCTTTCGTTTCCGCTTCTCGTACGCATGCCATCAAATGAAGTACTAAACTTGACCCTAAGCTTGACAACCAACTGAGGTGCACTCACACGCCCTGTGTCTTGACTGTGCAATCTCCTTCTTCCATGTTTGCTGTCAGGATGATCACTCGTAGCCCTCGGTCGTACTGCACACAGGCAACACACAAACCTGTCACATTCTGGCATGCTGACGGCATCAAGCGACACACTGGATCGCTGTAGCATTTGCAGTATCGTGCCAGAACCCGCATTTCAAGGGACATGCAGGACTGCTGCAGCATCCGGAAGTATCCTGTTCATCAGAAGAACCGTCAATGGCATGACACCAGCAGGTGACCGCAACTGCCAGTGAAATGGCCATCCCTTCAGTCCACACAGCCCACTACAGCTATGCATGCTGTGACCCAAACTACGCTACCTTGACAGTCGTGATTTGCATACATTGTCAGCGCATGGTCACCTTGACAATGAATGCCTTGGAGTGGTGCGTGCCGTATTCAATGGGCAGAGGTGGGGCGTGCAGCTCCAGTTGGCCTGCAACCAAGTGTCAAGGCAACCTCGCAACCAAACTGTGTGTGTTCCAATTGCCAAACTAAGGCAAACCACCCACACATCATTGTTATTGTTCTACCGTTCACATTTCAGTGAGGAAATGTGGTGAGAAAACGTCCGTTCCTTCATGTGAGGAAATGTCACCCTGCGATGCCTCACCAGACCCACCTTCCATCGTCCGCTGGAGCCTGTCTGCATCCCCATGCAGCACATGGTTCCTCCCCTCCCTCTCGTTGTGGCAGATGAGCAGATGGCGGGCTGTGGCGAGCCCCGGGCACATGGAGAGCAGCCAGGGCAGGTGCACCTTCATGTTGGATACCTGAGGCATGGGGCATGGCATGGGGCAACGCAGGCGCCTCATTGCCGCTGATCTGCCTGGAATACAGTGTGTGTACAGACACGCATCGCCCCACTGGTCTGACACGCAGTATCCACACCTGTAGTTCAACCACAGGCAAACAAAAGTTTTTCTCATGCCTTGAACACTAGTCTAGCCTTGAACATCTTGTTGTTTATCTCTTTTGAGACAAACGCTGTTTGAAGCAACCTGAGAATGCAGCCGGTTTTCTTTTCCTGTGTGGTCAGCTCACTGAGCTGATTTGCATGCCTTGCTAGTACAGTGGTGCAGATGACAGTTGTTTTATTTGTTTTCCCTCCCTCCCTCCCTCCCTCGCCCCCGCTGAGCAGTCCTCCCCGGACTGAAGGCCATGTAAACAACAACAACAACAAACAACAGTATACTGCAGTCCTGCTGGCAGATACGTGCCTGCTGATAGTATTTTATCGGCTCCCCTAACTTCTGTGCATGCATGGCTTTCACCGCTTGCCTGCTACTGCTGTAAATTGGAAAATAATGTCTGCTGCAGAGACCCTTGACACTTGCCATGGCAAACTCCATGGGCCCTGGCAGCAGCTCGTTCAGATCTGCGGCAAGGCACCCCACGTTGAAACTGGCAGCAATCCCACCACCCCTGCAATGCCAGCACCGAGCAGGAGCAGCGTAAGGTACTCGCGTAAGGTGCAGAGTGCAGCATACACAACGTGCAGCTTCTGGAGGGCATTCTTCAACTGCAACTGTCACAAAACTGTAACGTCATTGAGTTGGAGTAAGACATTGCGAACAATAAAAGCTGAGCATTGGCTTCAAGGCTGGACTGTTTGACGGATTGGCTTGTGTTGGGCCTGTATAAAACTGCTGGATTCCCTCGCACCTTATTTTCATTAGCTTGAAGGGCGTGTCCTGTTGCAGCAGGGCTATGCGGCTAGGCACAGGCTCCACACCGCCTTGGACCCCTTCATGCCTTGGGACCTTGCATGGCTGCTCTGGAGCAGCATGCACGTGCTCATGGCCCACTGTGAGATCAATCACATGAGGACGTTTGCAGCCGCCTGCTGAGGTGAGAGGGGCTGGCTGCTGCGACGTTCCAATCTGCTGCTGCTGCTGCCCCTGCTCCTGCTGCCACTGCTCCTGCTGCTCCTGCTGCTGCTGCTGGTGTTGCTGCTGGTGCTGCTGGTGCTCCTGCTGCTGCTGTTGCTGGCACTCCCGCTGTTGCTGTTCTTGCTGCTGTGGTTCTTGCTGTTGCTGCTGTGCATGTTCCTGCCGCAACACTGTGCATGTGGAGATCTCCTTCAAAGAAGCTACATAGAACCTGCCAACAGCACGAAATGTCACACATTTTCAGTTACTGGTTAAGGTGCTTGCAGATGTGACTCTTTACACCAAGGCATTTCAAGGCGTCTCAACATCATTTTGAATTATAAGCAAAATGGTTCGGTTCAATGCGCACACACCTGGATCCAGGTCCTACCAGAATGTTCTCCCCACGCTTCAGCAGTAAAGGCTGGGCACGGGTATCTGTGAATGGGTAGGCATAGTACATGGTTACCAGCCTGCCTGGCCGCTCAATTCCCCAGGAGAGGAAAACAAACCATTCATAGGCAAGTCTAGAGCAGTGGGTGGCCAGCCAGGTTGGATACCATGCTCTTGGTTCCACATGGCCACACAGTAGCAATAACAATAACAACATCAACTATGCAAAACTACGTGTCCACACAGAGCCTATGAACACATGCTGCAGTGGGGGTCCTCACCACTCGAGTTGTGGATCTCCACCACCATGGCTGCATGACAGCGAGCAAGCATCTGCTTTTGGTGCACTGTCGTTCAGATGCCGAGACAAGCAAGTGCTTGCTGCTGTTGTGCTTACGATTAATGCCCAGGCTGTGCAACTCCAGCAAGCTGGTAGAATGATACCTAATTGAGAACTGTTCCCTGCTCATTGATGGATGCTGCAGGCATGCGTGTGAGCCCCTCCCAAGCAAAGTTCTGCTGCATGGCACGAGGACTTGGCCATCGGGCAGGAGCAGAGACAACATGTCATGCAAGTGCACTTGATGAAAATACACCTCATGGAACTTTTGCCGTGGAGGCGCGTAGCGGCCCTCGCCATTATGTCATGCAAGTGCACTTGATGAACCAGGAGAGTTACTGATGCTGACATGTCAACACCGTGCTCCGTAACCGCCCTTGAAAACGGACATGCAGCGAACACGTCGTTTGAGAGGCCTTCCTTCGTCAATTGGCTTTGCCATAACATGATCATTGGTCTGTGAAGAGTAGCTTTGCTCATTCAGCAATTCTTGGTCTTCTTTCTACGAAGCAGCTGATCGACAATCACAGATAACTGAAGAATACACCACCTCAGTACATTGCATTTCCGTCTCTGGCGGGAGATGATGTGCTGTGTACGTGAGGTTGTCCTCCCATTCAACACTTCCACTGCGTATTGTTGCTGATGCCGATGTGGAGAAGCGGAAGAGTGGAGAGCAGCATACAACGACCATGCCAGACTCCCACATCCTCTGCTGTCATGGTGCGGACCCTTTATCAGGAAAACTGTGCCAGGGCGTTGCTGCAGCCAATTCAACGCTGCAACACGCAACTAATGGCAAGCTCGCGGGTATTAGGGCGCCTGTAAAAGAAAGCTTGCGCCAAGAACGTGCAACTTGCCTTTTCCTGTTATCGCAGAGTGCCGTCAGAGGGGGACAAGCTGTAGCGCTGCCGCTGCCCAGGCCTGGACGAGCATGCCCATGCAGTGCCTTCGGTCGCAGAATATCGTCCCTCAATTCTCACCAAAGGGTGAGGTGGCATGCTGACGTGAGGTGGCAGGTGGCAAGCACCAGAGCCAAGCCGCCGGTCCAGCAGGCTACGCCTGTTATGACACTGCTTTCATGCTGCATGATGCCATGCAGCTTTTGCGGGCCCGGGCAAGCACCAACGAGGCAGACTCCACCGCCATGCTCATGGCGGGTGTTGCTCCCCAGCAGATGGGAGCCAGTAAGCAAGCTGACCAGCCATGCAGCAGCGCACGGGCGCAAGCTAACACCAGCGCAGCTGTTGCTGCGTCCACGGCCAGCCTGGGCATCCCTTTCAGTCAGAACAGGTGTGCCAACAGAATCTATCAATGGCCAGAAGACAGCAGTCAGCCAGCTGGCAAGCAGACCACGCACAACACATCTCGCTCAGACAGCTTCACAGATGACCCACAGCGCTCGTTTGCACCGCATTTCTTGCCCGAATCCTTGCACCCATGTATTTGTATGGTTTCACGGTTGCATGCACATGAAGCATGGCCACTCGGCACAAGCCTCAGCCTGGTCGCCTTGATGTGGCCATCATTCAATGGCACGTGTTTGTGCACGCCTGTTCACAGGTCACTGCTATTTCCTGGCATAGTCCTGGGCGCGCTTCTTGTACTAGCCGCCCAGCGTGCCTGGGCTTGGATACAGGAGTTGTTGTGGGGCCGGCAGTGGGCAGAATCCTTGGACAGCAGGCGCAGCAGCGGCTCACAAGCAAGCACGTCATCATCATCCTCCACCCTTCGTATGCTCCCGCCACCCGGCGCGACAACAGCCGCCCAGCAGGCCAGGCAGAGGGGGGGAACAGACACAACGGATGAGGAAGCGGATGGCCCGCCGGGCGGGTGGGACGGTCCAGGGGCGACCACGTTTCAATTGCCGGAAAGCCCAGGTAGGCACTATGAGGCACCACAGGGCGCCCATTAGTGCGCGTAGCAAGGTGTTTTGCCGGCTGCCTGTAGAGCAGTTCATACAGCAATTGAATTGCGGAAGTAGCAGGCACTGAACAGCTGGATGAGAGCAGTGAGAGCAGCGCAGCAGCAAGACACCCTGAGCGGCTGGCTCAAGCAGCTGCTGCGCAATTCTGTGCAACTCAGCTCATGCTGCCTCCGTTGTGCGTGCACCACGTAGCATAGCAGCTCTTGCAGGCACCAGCAGCAGCAGCAGCAGCAGCAGCACAAATGTGGCAACAGCGACACCAGTGGTAGCCTGTAATGCCAAAGCATGCACGTCCAGATCAGCAGGAATCAATGCCAGTGTGTCGCGTCGCTCATGTCGTGCCCGCATGTCTCACTTGAAGCATTCTAGGCGCAGCAAATCGGCTGTTAATGTGCATGACTGCGCCAGTGAGTGCAGCAGGCCTGGCTGAGGAAGTCTGGAGAGCAAACACATTGACGTGCGCATCAGCAGGAGAGGCCGGATCACCACTGTATCTTGCAACTGGTGTCGTGCTTCCATGTCTCACATTCCGCAGAAATGCGCACTGTGTTTTCATCGCTGACGGATGCGATCAACCACCCCGGGGCCCAGGACCAGGGGGAGTCAGTGGAGTGGGTCAACATGTGCTGGCGGAAGGTAGGGGCCAGGGCAACCACACGCATGCAGCAGGCCTGCTGCAACGCCTCCTTGCGGCCATCGTGCAAACTTTGCTCAGAATGCTGGCCTACATCCTGGCATTTGCAAGCAGCTGGCAGGTGTTAGTTCCGCGTCTGGTCATGTTGTATCAGCATTCCCGCCTTTGTTTGACCTCATCATCAGAGTTGCAGCCACTCCACAAAAGTATCTGCCTCTGTATTCTCTGCTGCACATCAGTGCCTGTAGCCTGTCTTCTGCATCCCTCCTGGCCTGCTTGTCTACTCTCCCCAGGTGTGGCGTGTGTATCAGCGGGGGTTGGAGCGGTGGTTTGTGGACCTCCTGCAGCCTGTGTTTGACGGGGTGGTCAAGGACGGCAGCGTGCCGCGCTTTGTGCAGCGGCTGCGGATCGTTGAATTCACTCTGGACCACGAGGCGCCCTACTTCACGAACATGCGCAGGCGGTACAGCCGCAAGGACAGGTCAGGCATGCTACTTGACTCATGCACTGCAGAGCATGGGATACATGGCAGAGGGATGCACGTGCATACTGTTGACCTTCAGCTTGGGGCCGCTTGGTATCTATCCTAGTATCTATGCTGGACGCAGCTTGAAATAGTGAGTCAAAGCAGCCACGAGCAAAGAGCAGGGGCGCTTGTGCTGTTGTGCTGGGCGGAAGGTCAGACAGTGTAGGGAGTCTTTCTAACAGGGCATGAGCCAAGGCAACGCACTGTGCAAGGCAACGGCGGATGCACTGTGCAGCGGGCCATCCAGGACAGAGCGGCGAGCACGGCACATGGCAGCAACATTAGGCATGCTTGTGCACAGAGCACGTTATTACAAGCAACGCAAAAGTCAGTCACCGCTTGTTTGCCCCCTTGTTTGCAGTGACTTGACGGGCGTGGTCGACCTGCGCTATACGGGCGGTGCACGCATGCTGCTCATGCTGGAAGTGGGGGGCGGCCGATGGAGGTTCAAGGTGGGTACCCACTACGCAGCAGCAACAAGAGCAGCAACAGGAACAGCATGCCATGTCAGGCAGTTCATGTGCAGCATTCCATGTGCTGTTCATGGAGAGCAGCGAGCACCAATCGCAACTTAGCATCCAGCGGATTACCAGAGCAGCAACAGGAGCAGCAGTCTCGTTCTAGGCAATCTCAATTCCTGCACCCGGCTTTTACCAGAATAACTGTACGTTGGTTGATTGTTTGCAAGCACGTGGGCTCAAGACATTACCTTGCATGATTCGTAGAGAGAAGCGAGCACCAAGTTCAAGCTAGCATTGGGAGCGTTGGAGTGCACTCTGCAGCCTGTTGTTTGCTAACCACTGGCATTCCATCCAAGCACGGCGTGGTCAATAGGTATGTTACTTGGGCATGTTGTTTGTGCGCAGATTCCTGTTCTCGTGTCGGACCTTGACATCGACTGTCAGATGTGGATCAAGATCCGCCTTGCGCCCATGTGTCCCTGGGTGGGCACCCTGTCCCTGGCCTTCGTGGGCCCGCCGAACGTCAAGGTGCAGCTGTCACCGTACAACAGAGTGCGGCTCATGCGGGTGCCGGTGGTGCAGGTGAGGGCGGGGGCTTAAGCAGCCGGACAGGCAGGGACATCGAGCATGCGAATGTAAGATCAACTGCGCACGTTAACCAGGGTTTAAGCATGACAACTTGCGCTTGTGAAGCCACCACAACCATCACGCCTACCTTTGCATGACCCAATGCTTGCGATTCAGTTGCAGTGGGCGTCATTGATGTGTGAAGGTGTCTTTGCGTCCCGGTGCCACAGAGTTTCCTCCGCAAGCTGTTGACCGAGGACCTGCCCGGCTTCATGGTGCTGCCCAAGCGCCTGGAGGTGGCCATCCCGCCCAGCGTCACCAGTGTGGCAGAGGCGGCGGTGGGCAGGGACACAATCATGCGGGCAGTGGCATCAGCGGTACTGCAGGTAAAACAAACAGAATGAAATTCATTACATTCAACGATGTTTAAATGTTCGATATATATAGAAAGGGCTCATGTGATATGTGATGGTAAAATCAAAACAGAAAGTATGATGGTAAATATACTTGGGCATTCACTCGAGTTAGTTGAAGAGTTGGAAAATTCAATCGCATGTGAATTCACCGGAAATTCACCAGTAAGAAGAGTATTGACACCATCACGTGATGTTGCAGGCTGATGCGGTGGAACAGGCGCTGCTGGCAGCTCTGCCGCTGGGCCCGCAGACCGCGGCAGGGGGCATCTCACTGCCTGAGGCGTTCAGGGTACGTGCTCTAGAGGGCAGACCGAGATGGCTGGGAGTGATGTGCAAGTTGGCCTGTCCGCACAGAATGGATGACGGATCAAGGGACGGACCAGGGGGCGGATCTGGTGGCGATCAGGGCTGAAAGTTCTGTACTAGGGAGAGAGCAGAGTGGGACACCGCTACCGGGCTGTGGATGTGAATACGTTGGTGGTTACTAGGATTGCCTAGGTGCGCCATGGGAGGCATTCAGTGTGCGCTCGTCCATGCGTGTTGCTGCAGGGTGAGTTTGACGTGGTGCTGCGCGAGGCGCGCGACCTGCCTGTGTGGGGCTTCCCGGGGCAGAGCAACCCCTACGTGCGCATGCTGCTGGGCGAACAGGTGAGAGAACAGTCGACCAACAGTCAACCTACAAAAGGGTGAGGGCAGGGTGGTGTGGATCAGCAACACGTTCAAGATATCAAGCTGAAGGGATGGTTGGAAGGCGGGTTTGATTAAACAGTGTGTACCACGGACCAGCCTACACAAGGGTACCCTCTGCAGTCGCTGGAAGCTGCCAGGTACCAGCTACCAGATAGGTGACAGCTCTTTCAGTTGCTCAGCTGGTGAAGGCCTGGCACCCAGGCTTGGCTAAGACAGCAAGGGGGAAACTTGAGGCTTTGTGAATTCAGCATGTGCAATTGTGTGTGTGTCTAGCTCTTTGACTTGGGCTGACCATTGTATTTGTGTGTGCCCAGGCTGTCCAGTCGCGGCGTGATGACGACACCAGCTCCCCCGGCCGCCATCGCCACCCGGTCTGGAACCAGGAGTTCCAGTTCCTGGTGGAGGACCCCCGGGCACAGGTGGGGCTGGCGGGCCGGGCACTGGAACAGGGCTCAGCCACATAAATGCAAAGCAGCTCCAATACAGCCCAGTTACAAGGTCCTGACAGGTCGGTTGCAAGGACGGCAGCGGCGAAATCAGCGGACAGCAGACCAGCTATGTGACAGAACCCATGTGCCCAAGTATATGCTTGGTTCCTTGGCCGCTCAGAATGGCATGCCAAGCTTGCTGGCAAATGTGTGGTGCCATCAACCTGAACACCTTCAGTCTTGTGACGGCTCGGTTCTGTACAAAACCTTGACTGTTTGAAACCACTCAGCGTGGTTGCTGGACTGACTGCCAGGGGACAGCTGGTGCAAGACCAGGCTGTCCTGCTTCAGTGCCATTTTTCCATCATGTTTTTATTCCATTTGATTCCAGATTGGCTCAACTCCATCCAAATTCAAATGGTTGGGTTTTAGTCAAGTTCGGATGGTCACCACATCCCCTTGTGCTGTGCCTGTTTCCCAATGCAGATGCTTGAGATTGAGGTGCGCGACTCGCACCTCACAGGGCGCGTGGAGGTGGGCACCGCCTCGCTGCCGCTCTGCAGCGTGCCGCTCAACGGCGAGCGCGTGTCCATGTGGCTCCCGCTGACCCCCCCGCCCGCGTACGCCTCCAGGGTGGCTGCGGGGGGCCGCGACAGCCACGGAGAGGTGCTGCTGGAGGTGGCGTATAAGGTGGGCAGGCATTTCTTGTTTTGGTTCCTTGTTTGAGCTCTGATTTTGGGCTTAGCCTTGAAAGCACAACTGCAGTGTTTGCGTTGGTTTGGCGGCGTACAAGGTGGGTAGCATGACGAAGGAACTGGGTTGAACTTCGAATCAACAGCCAGGGGCCGATTTGACATCGAGCCAAATGCGAGGGGGGGCAGGTGCTATGGAAGATGACCATGTTGCGTGGGGGATGGGACCAAGGGAAAGTTTTTCCGAATTAGTACAAGGTTTAATGGCGAGCAAATGTTTGTATACAGTCGAGGATATTGGTTTTGGGTTCATAATATCGCAGCAGATTGTCAACCCTCTTGGCTTCTGCAGCTGCTGTTTTCCACCTTGTGGTTCCGCTGACCGCATGGCATCCCCGCAGGCAGAAGGCTTGTGCATGTCCAGTTCACCTGTTCAAGTCGGTCGCTCAGTAGTTGGGTCATAACGGACCATGAAACGCACCAAGAAACGCCGCACGGACGGAACTAGCATTTCACGCGCCTTGACCAATTGTTACTCAAAACCCTTCTCTACCAGGCGTTTGACAAGGAGGGACCAGCATGCTTTTGCTTGTCCCTTGTCCACTCGACGTTACAGGTTGGCTTGTTCGCTCAACAAGTCGTTAAGACGGAGATGCTGCATAGATGGGAATAGCATGTCAAGCACAGCTCGAGCAGTTCACCCGTTGTTTGTTTGTTTGTTTCTTTCCGTTTCTTGCTCAGGCTTTTGACGAGGAGTACGACGAGCAGGACAGCGGTTACCGCGAGGCGCAGACCTACCAGCGCCTGGCCTCCGCCTCCATGGCCTCGCAGGACGGGGACGGGGAGGAGCGCATCACTGACATACGCTCAGCGGCGGCCGCCAGCTCGCGGGCAGCCGTGGCCGCCTCTGCAGCGCTCAGGTGTGACGGGGTGTGGGTGTGATGGCACACATAGGCACCGGCTTGTGGGGCTGAACTGCACAGATCCGCAGTCGTGTGCTTCTGGCACAGCCGGGCACAGCCAAAGTCTGCTTCACCAGGCCCATATTCTTGATGCACCATCTTATGTCTATGTCACGGCGTCTTGGGTCTTGTTATCCATTGGCAGCTAGGCTTGCTGGCAGGGGACAAGGCAAGAGAACAAGATTGTTTGGTTGTCCCTCGGCTGCAGTGCTATCGCTATGACCAAGGCAGCAGCGGCCAGAGCGGCCATGCGGGCAGCCCGGGCTGCCCAAGATGCAGCGGCAACTGCCGTGGCAACCGCTGCCGCAGGGCTGCCCAAGTCCGTTTCTCCACCACCCCCTTCACCACCACCACCACCGCAGCTCCCACCACCACCGCAGCTCCCACCACCACCACAGCTTCCATCATCGGTTCCAGAGCTACCACCCAAGGTCGCAGAAGCGGTGAAGGCAGCTGCAGCAGCAGAGGCAATCGCGCAGGCACAAGCCGCTCAGGCCAGAACCAATCCTAGTCTTACGAGTCACGATAGACCACCCAGCCAAGCGGACGATGAGGCACGGCTGGGATCTGATTCAGACGATGGGTACAGTCACAGGCAGGCATCACCAACGCCTTCGTCGGCTCCAGAATCTGCTGGCCCATCAGGCGACAGCCCCCCAAGCAGCAGCAGTGGCCAGTCGACAAGCACAACAGGGCCAAGCAAAGCGGGTGATCCGGCATATGACCGGTTGTCCCATCACTACCACACAGAACGCACTGCAGGGTTCCCTGTCAGGGACAGGGAACCGCTACCGGCCCCGGTGTCCAAACCGAGTGCGGCGGGACGCGGGGCGCGGGATGCAGCGCAGCGGCCGTCATCGTCGCCGACCAACATATCCGCTTCCACCACAGCAACACGTGCCCGTGCCCAGGCGGAAGCTGCAGCTGCGGCTGCTGCCTCAGGGCAGCAAACACAGCCCAGCAGCAGCAGCAGCAGCAACAACGGTACCAGCAGCAACGGCACCAGCACTAATGGTACTAGCAGCAGCGGCAGTACAGGCACAAGCACCACCGATCCTAGTTCGTCCATCCTCTTGCCACCTGGTGTGATTGGTAACAAGCCCATCCCTCGGGCTTACACTACAGTGGGAGACGGCCACGGCGATGAAGTCGCGGACGTGGAAGCAGCAGCACAGAGGCGGTTAGACAGCATTATGGCAGCCACAACCCGTGATGCCGGGTTGGCACCACCAACGGTCGCTGCAAAGCAAAACGACGGTGTGTCTGCAGATGGGCCTGCTGGTACTTCACAGCAGGAGGAGGAGAAGGCCAGTGCGGAGCAAGGCAAGCAGATAATGGAGGCGGCAACACAGACGGACGGCAAAGAGAGTGCGACACAGATGGTGTATAATCGGGTCACTGACATGGGCGTAGCGTTAGGTTCAATGCTGGGCCGTGCAATGGCAGGCGGGCAGCCATCGTCTGCCAAAGAGGGTGACGGTAGGGCCCAAGGCAAGGAAGAGGGGCGGGAACAAGGGGAGGCTGGCAAGCAGAATCAGGAAAGCAAGAACAGCGACTCATGGCTTGCGCCTGTGCTGGCTGCGATGTCTGTGCTCACAAGCAGCCTGCCTGCACCAGCCTCGCCTGGTAAAGAGAAAGAGAAAGCAGCTGAGGGCGGTGAAGGGTCACAAGAGGGCGCATCTGCGGCGGATGATGGGCAGAAGAAGCCGTGGTGGGCTTTTTGGGACTCGGGCGGCAGCAGTGTGCCCAGTGCCAGCCTGAGCAGTCACGACGGAACGGTCACAGACAAGCCAGCAACGGATGAGGACAAGCAAGCCCAGAAGGATAGGCCTTGGTGGGCTCTCTGGGACTGGGGGTCTAGTGACAAGGCAGGCAGCGAATCCAAAGACGCAGGGGACGACAAATCAGAGGCGGACAAGGATAAGGACCAGAAGAAGTCAGAAGGCGTTCCCTGGTGGAAGTTCTGGGACCAGGGCGGTTCAATGGATGGTGATGGCAAGGGCAAGGATGCGAACGACCCGAACAAGCCTGTGGACGCCATTGTCATCCCCCCGGACCTACCATTTGAGGAGATTGCAAGGTGGGTGACAGGGAGGTGGTGGAAAAGGTGTTCTTGTGCATAACCATGCAGAATGGCAAATTGTTTATCGTATTGCACTCGAAGGACATTGGGGCTCTTAGTTTTCCACATGGAATGACCACAACGGCCAAGATATGCAAAGCATAGACTTTTACGTTGTCCGTTCAGCAGATGTATAGCCGATGCCTGGAGGTTACCCGACATCTCAGGCACCGCAGTACACGGCTGCCAACAAATGGCTTTGGTAGAAACGCGCTCTTAACCCTGGCTGCTTTCTCGACCCCTGGGCTTCCTCTGATTCCTGGCCCTTCCTTTAAACCCAATCATAGGGAGGTGGCCCGTCTCAAGGATGAGAGTTGGCGCAGCAAGGAGGAGCGCATTGAGACCCTTTGGCAGCGGGCTTCCAAGCGCAACGACAGGCCCTGGATCATCCTGTGCGCTGCGCTGCTGGCGGTAGCATGCGTGCTGCTGGCCATTGTCGTGACGCGTTTGCAAGAGGCAAGTGTGGCGGCAGACGCGACATGTTCCAGCTTGACCACTGAGTATCAGAGTGCATGCCTCATTCGAACTAATCAGAACCAAATGCTTGTGGTATAACAGGTCATCAAAACTGAAGCTGCTGGTGTGTCTTGCTGTATGCGGATGTATGCGGCAGTGCACGTGTGTTCATACTGAATGCGACCCTGGCATTCACAGCCTGGTGTGCTGTCCTGCACAACCTGAGCATTATTTTCACAATCTGCAACAACCAACATGCAAACTAACAAACAACTGTTTTCCTTTGCAGGGCCAGACGCCACCCTCCGCCACTGACGCAATCATTCCCATGGCCACCCTCCAATTGCTGCTGCAACTTCTGAACCAGGGGTAGCTGGTTGCAGTGGAAGGCTAGATGTGCTCAAAGATTTCCAGCAGATGGTGACACTGGGTGGCAAATGGCAGGATGACCGGAGCCAGGCATGTAGCAACTTCATCCCGGGCGATGTGCAGGATATGACATGCGTAGCCAGTTTTCCAGGGCATGCGCTCGGCTGATTTGAAAGGGCGCACATGGTGCTGTGGCGCCCCTCCTGGATTGCCCTAACCCCACACCATCAAATCAGTTGGCCGTCAGGTAAACCCTAGGGCCTGACCACAAAGAAGCAACGCCCTACAGAATTCATTCGCTTTTTGGACTAGATCATGGGCTGACGGCTGATGAACTGGCTGATGGAAATATTTGGCATGTTCTGAAGGGGAGCCAGTCTACTGAACGCACAAGGTTTGGATTGTTTTTGTATGCTTCTTAGGAGCGAGTTCCAATCTTCAAGCAGCATAAGGCGGGGCGACAATGAAGATTGATTATTGTGTGGTGGTGCGCCGGAGCTCAAGCTGGCATAAGTTTTTGTCCGTAGGTTGTGGTTGTATTGCTGTGTTTGGGCTTGACCGCCTGAGCCACGCCCGTTAACTTGAGTAGCGCTTAGTTCAATGCTTCAGTGCATAGTACATGCTTCTTGAACTACTTGAGTACTTGAGTAGTGCACAGTTCAATGCTTCAGTTGGTTTAATTAGATATTTCGTTGCCGTGTGTCTGCTGGTGTGGAGGCATCATAGGCGATTGCAGAGCCAGGGCTACAGATGCATATGGATGTTAAGCAGGTCGTGGAGTTTGACTGAGTGACGAATTGCGCATAGCAACATCATTCAGAATAGCCATACTGGTCTTTGCCTGGAAGAACACACACGAGAGCGCCTGTGATTGATTGCCGGTGGCTAGGCACATGTGGGCGTCTTATTCTTATGCGTGTACGCTGCAGTTTTTCTCATGTGCGTCTGCCGGACGCATTTACACATCATTTTTATGAACCTCGGGGTCGTGGTGCAGCACTGGAAGTTTATGGGGATGCATGCAAATTCAAGCCAGAAGGGCACAGGCGAGCAGAACGATTGGCTGAATGGTTGTTCAAAATCGCAAGAAAAAAGAAGTTTGCCAGATCTGGGACATTCCTGCAGACTGCGCTGCCGTCGATGCTGTTATGTAGAGGCCATAAGGCATGAACTCATCGCGTGCATGAGTGAGGTGGACTCTGTAATGCAACACAATGCAACACACTGTAACACCACAGTATACACGACACAGATTACACTTTGAAACTACAACACCCATCAGTTGGGCCATCACCAACACTGGTTCCTGGCGATATTGTCCCAGAACCGGCACACTGTTTTTTGCTTCGGACGATGAAGTTGTAAAACATGAAGAAATTGGGGTCTGTTGCAATGGCCAGTCCCGTGCCTTTGATTTACCAGGCGCACGGGTGTCAGGGCCCTGCAACTGATGATGCTTGGGGGCTGCATAAGCTTGTATGCTGATCAGCATGGGGAGCAGCAGGCCGCGTCCACTGTGCCTTGAACGCGGTGCAAGTCTGGGCTGAGTCCAGAGGACGCCCACCGTGCCAGCAGTGATCCCGCAAAGCTACGGTGGCCATAAAAGTTCAGGAATTAAGGTATCCATCGTACCAACTGGGGATCCACCGCGTGGGGCAGGAGGCCGCGTTGCACCCAGAAAAAGTGCAACGGACGTTTTGCACGGCGCTGGTGTTGTTAAGTGCAGCTCCCCCGCACAAGCCAGCGCACAATATCTTGCAGTTGCACGTTCTTGTAAACCGTCTGCACGCGATTAACTGCGCCTCCTCTACGGAAGTTTTTCTGACACGAACCAGGATGCCTGCAGCTCGCAGCGTCCCATGCGCTATGTTTCTAGTGGTGCTGGTGAGTACAAAGGCCGCTGACCACCTCCGGGCATGCAAGCGGGGTGCTTGCATATGCTGAGAAAGCGGGGGCACGTCAAGCTTGAAAATACCATCCGACAGTCGGTATTGCAACCATTCAAGGCAACCGCTGCGTGCTGCAACGCGCAATCTTAGCTACAACAGGTTGCATGGCCCCTGGCGCAGTCTCGTGCTGGATTGTTGTGCGCAGGTGGGATTGGTGGGAATGCTGCCGTCAAGAACCCTAGCGTCTGCTGACGCCGTGGCAAGCGCGGACGCTGACCAGCTGTGCTACAACGAGATTCCGTGTGTAGCTGTCAACACCGAGCAAAGCCTCGCAGCCACTGGTACGTTGATAGGCAGATGTCGGGAACTGCCCGGAATGCCACACTGCTTGCCCTGAAGGACATGCGCTAGTTGGCTGACGCACCGCACCTTGTATACGCTTCATGAGCCTGACGATCCAGCCATTCTCAGTCAATTCCGCACATTACTATTGTTAATAAGGTCGCTGCCTCAGGACGGTCTGCAGTGTTCTGCCGCTGCCAATGTTGCGCTCTGGCTTCATGCATGTGCAGTTGGCCACGCCTTGGCTGCTCAGCCCGGCACTTCCAGTGCTGACGCATTTTCGACCTTCGTCACCAGCCCAAAAGAAGCTGTCGCCTTGGAGGGGCGCACAAGGCTGTCACGCTCTCTCCGCGCCTTTGACACGAGCGCTGCTGCGCCTGGTTACGATGCAATGGATATGTATGGCATCCTTTGGTGCTCGAGTGCCTGCCTGGTGCTGTACGCAAGCGTCACATCAGCTGCAGACATTCGTCGCCACTTCCAGGCTACCGCAAACATGGGGCGCAGAGTCATGCGTACCGCAACGACCTCAGCCAGCGTGGTGGGTGTTTTGTTTTGTGGGGTTCGTCGTCACACTCCAGCTCACTACTGCAGTACTGGTCACTGAAATTTCGTTGCCTCGCATGGAAGCTGTAGATGCCAGCAGACTAGCCTTGATCATGCTCAACCTGCTGCACGGTGCAGGTGAAGAGCCATCTGCCGACTCTCAGGCAGCGCAACAGCTGGCAGAACTTCGGCTCAGACACACCCTTCAACGTGGAGATTGTCTGATTCCAACAGCTGATTCCAACAGGCTCAACTATGCACCCAGCTGGCACTAAATGTTCAACACAAGCCAGTCCAGCTCAGCGTGCTATGACAGCACAAGTACAGGCAGCATGCTTCATTCCAGGGGGTATGCTGACACACGCATGCCGAGTGCAACATAAGAACGCCTTCGTTGAGTGTTACCCGGATGACTCTTGAGTGTTAAACACAAGCCAATCGCAATACATGCTAGCTCACCATACGACAGCACCCCAAGCGGTAGCAGCAGCCAATCCATGAGCAAGGCCGGGCCATGTACAGATGACCCAGAGTGTTCAACACAAGCCACTCATCAGGAAGGACATGTGCACAGCTTTCGCTGACATGGAACAAGTGAGCCAAGTTGGGTGTACATGCATGCAGCTGTCTGTGTGTGATGAGAGGTCTGCATGCGTACTGTTGCGAGGTTAGGAGCCACGTGTGGCATGTCTGGCGTACTCCAGCACTGGAACAACGCCACCGTCCACGCGTCCCACAGCACGGCTTGTGTAACACTGGCAGTCCTTGCCTCAGCTAACAGCAGTGCTGGGCAGCGGTCTCCTGCTTTCCAATATCTTCTATGCTACCAGACATTTGGCACTGCTTCTGCAGACTTGGGCACTTTGGCTCACTCACTTGGACTCCCGCACGAACCCAGTCTCATTTCAGACCATTCATGTGGGGGCATCAACTGAAGCTGCATGATTCGCACCTTGCCGCACAACACAGGGACCATTAACGGATGCTGTATGATTCAGAACTTGCTCCAAGGCTAAAAAAAAGATGTTTGCCTGTTCTGGAACAATTTGGCTGTGCATGGTGTGGCCACTGCCCATTCCTTTCTTAGGCATAGGGCTCTTGCGAAAACTGCTCTTTCCTACCGTTTGCCCCCTACCAGCCGCTGCTGGTGCTTGCTGAGCTTTAGGCATTGCTCGTGATTTCAGTCCTTGTTGCAGCTTGCTGCCCTGACTCAGGCCTGCTGTCATCAATTGGTTAGCGCCTTGCTGAATTGTAGGGCAGCATTAATTCAAATATCGCCTTGTCGTCTGGTTGTAAAGGCAAAGGTGATGATTTACCAACTTGACTGGGTTTGTGACGCAATCGGCACCTTCTTTGGCAATGTGCGAGTTGAAAATCACGAACTGATCAGATCAATCAAAGTTGTGCCAGGAACAAGACTCACTGTGCCGCAATTGTGAATCGCATTTGAGAATAGGAGTATTGTGGGTTCTACCAGCCTCATGGCCGTCTAGGACATATCAACGTGCTAGCTCATGCGCTCCCAACGCTTGGCGCGCTCAAGCTAATTGAACACACAAGTGCATATGTGGCCTGGCCTTAGGACCTGTGACGCAATATTCGTTTTTTTTGCAAGCCAGTGTATGTAATGGCCTTTACATGCGGGTAGAAGTGCATTCGATGTTTGCAGCATTGAGCCATTTGCATGGACGTGCTTCCTGGTGTGCACTCCGTCCTTGTAAGAGAAGGCATGCGTACAGAACAGATGTCTACATCAAGACTGGTAGTCCACGTGATGCACTGAGAGTCAAACAAACCCAGCAAGTTGACACAGCCATCACATTACAACGTTACAAAGCTAAACCCGTGGCAAGTTTATCATACATCTATCGGACCAGAGTTCCCGGTAGCCAGTGCATTCTGTGTCAAGGAGTGAATTCTGTGATCTGCTCAAACACGCGACACGTTGGAGATGATTGGTATGGACGGTTCATGGAAAATGTGCTCCGCGTGATGCTCAGATGATAGTTTTGCCAAGACCAGCATGCACACCTTGTCGTTCTCCAAGCCATCAACAACTCCCTGATTGAGTCATTGTGTATACCCACAGTTGGCGATCAGCAAGCCTCCGCCAGGATTGGGGTTGCCACGTCACGGATGTTTACGTCACGCACGTTTGTGATAATCCGAGAGGTGCGGTAGGCAAAACAGCGTGACCGATTCGTTGATTAATCGAATCTAAAGACACAAGGACAACATGTCGATTTTGCTGCTAGCGTTGTGTAGTCTGTGTCTCGTGTTGCAGGGTTGCGCCAGACAGATGAGCTCGCCCGTCGCGCTGCGGCAGCCGTCTGCATCGCAGCCAGGACCTCAGCTCAGGAATATCAAAGGCTGCACTTACAGGTGGATTGTGTGAGGAACCCGATCGCATCTCCTTATCCACGCCCCGTAACCTGCGCTTGGCGCTCCAGACACAAGAGGCTCGACCTTGCGTGCCGCGCAGTGTACGCGGAAACGAGACTTTGGCGTTCTTGGCCGCTTCTCTCGATGTGTCCCTCGATTGGCTATGCCGCCTGCAGAGTCACATCGGGGACATCTCCACGCCTTTTTTCTTCGCTCAGAACGTGGGCAAGGAGCTGCGCATACCATGCACAGGTTTGTACGCTCAAAAAGCAGCGAGTAGTCTGTGTCAAGATCGATTATGGCTTAGTCACAGAGATTTGCCCAGTATTCAGACGTGCAAGCACATTGACAAGGTGGAGGTCATGCAAGCTTGCACTTATCATCAATGTGCTACCTGCTAAAAGCACCTCACGACGGTGCTGCCAATGCTATACTGCGATCCAGGCAGCTCACATGACACATTCTTTCCCTTGTACGTTGCTGGATGCTTCTTCAAGTTCACCATTCCGGCCGGCGGCTTGACCCTTCAGCAGCTGGCGCGCAACCCCCCGCCTGACATTGGGGGCCCTCTGTCAATCGCTGGAATTTGGTAAGATAGTAACATCCTTTAAATAGCAACAACACGAAGAAGAATAAGAAGATTGTGTATGGTGTGCAGGACAAGAAAGATCACTCTGCTACTAAGATTATTCTATTGCAGCAACAAAACGAATATGGTTCACTCCATGTTTGCAACAATCGCGTCCGCAAGCTCTCAAAGCGCATCCTGGTCACGTCCCAAAGGCAGACCGTACCCCAGATTATGACAAACCATATCCCTCACCCAGACCTGGACGGATGGCAAGCCCCAGGCAGAGCAGTGGGTGCTGTGTGACTTGGAATTGAGAATTAGAAGCTCCAGTCAGTCCGTGCATGTGCATGTGTGCAGGACTGCCAACTTCCAGAGCACTGGAGTGGACCTCACAGCACCAGGCAACTTTGCGCCCGGCAGATACATTGAAGTTCCGACTTGTGGCCATCTGGCTCAAATCAAACCAGGTCAGCTTGTCCGGCAGAGATTGAACACGCAGGGCTGAAAGTGCGGCCACTAGGCTGTCTACTAGGAACTGGCGGTCGGGAGGCTGCACCCAGGGCCCGGAAGCGAGACAGCCTTTCACTTGCGGCCCCTGCAGCAAGGCAGTGCACGCTCTGCACCGGCGTTGGCTTGATGCGAATGTGTGCGCAGCCCCACCAGCTAGCAGCAGGACGATTTGAATATTCCCACGTGCAATTCTTGATTTGTCACAGCAGGTACCAACCTTATCAACCCCAATGTGCTGCCTTGTGCGCAGACCGCATTCCTCACAGACGTTTGTCCGGCTGCTCCTTTGACCCTTTGATTGCGCAAGACGCGGGCTCCTCTTTCCCAGACCCTGTCACGCTCTCAGAACTGACAGCTCTTCTGGGTTCAGACGTGGGTGGCCTGCAAAGCCTGAACCCTGGCAAGAACCTGACCCCAGGTCGGTGATTGGGTGCACGTGGGTGTGAGAGAGGACAGGTTTTACCGAGATTTTACATCAAAGCAAGCTTTCACACACCACAAATCATTCTTTGAATGCATGCTATCAAGGTCAGATTTGCTCCCACGCCAGTCACAACTTTCTGACTGGCTTGGTAGCGCACGGTAAGCAATGGAAAGCTTCTGCGTGTTGTGCTCGACTGTGTTTCCCATTCTCAAGCCTCAGCCTTGGCGAGCAGTTGCCACCCCAAGCGATTCGAGCATGCATACGGTCAAAGCATCATTTGGAGGTGCACGTGGATGGTAGGCCATGGCTGGAGACACTTGCGGTGTGCGAAGGCACTGACTGCACATGATTCCCATCCTGCCTACCTTGACGTCACACGTTACAGCTGTTACTTGGTGTGACTGTTTGCACATGCAGATTCTATCGTGCTGCGCCCCACTCTGACCAATGATGGACAACCTACTGCACCTTCAATCACGGCCTTTGCCACCCGCTCGCCACCTCTGCCTCTGTCGGACACTGGCAGGATCACCGTTCCCTGCCCAACCTTCAAGGTTTAGGCGTGAGGCTGCACAATATGCGAGGCAAGAAAAGGAGTGTCGCAAGGGCTGCAAAGTAGCTTCAGTGAGCAAAATAGCTTCAGTGAGCAAAGTAGCTTCGGGCCAGTTGCTGCAGACATGTGAGGATATACCTGGTGAATCTAGTTCATGGGGAGCTTGGCGCTGTGAACCAGGTTTATGAGGTCAGCACAAGCCTATCTGCCGGCACACGTGACTTGGGTCGGGGTGACTTAGCGAGGGTTGACCACCACCATGACTATCCAGGTGTGTCGCAATCCCCTTCACTAGTAGGTTGAAGGGGCTGGAGTCCCTTCCCTCTTGTGAGGCACGAGGTCCCTAAAAAAACGCACTCTTGAGGCACTGCTGGCAGACACCAGTTTAGAGGATGTAGTTGAGAAATAATTGAGAAATCACAGGAAAGTTGAACTGTTGCATGCGAGAGTGAATTGAAGGCCTTTTAGGCTGGTATATCAAGTTGAGTTTGAAGCAAGCTTGAGAGGGAAATCCCTCGCGGTTTTGAGCCGTTTACTATGGCCCCAGCCTGGTTGCCCTTCATGCTCATAGCTTAGGAATCTGCTACGATTTTCTGTGACCCATACATACACCACGTCAATGTGCACTGCCCCACTGTACTTGCCACATCACTTTTACTTGGCGCTTGCACAGAGACACAACTTGCCTTTATTCGTGTAACCATTCATAGTGTGATCATTTGCAACTGCCGCAGAACCCTCACTCTCCCTCAGAGTCTCCAACATGATTACAGACACGCTGCCCACCTTCCACGTGACATGCCTCCTGATCTTATCCGTCACGATTAATGCTGTCCAAATCTACAGTGTTGTGATCCTTGGTGGAAGAGAAATCAAGGGCACAGTGGCTGTTGGATGGCTGCCTGATAAACAGAGCAAGCCGCAAAGAAAGCAACACTTGGGGGCTCAATTGCATGAATATCAGTTGCTCGAGCATCAGATCATCAGATGATTCAACATGAAGGTCCTCACCAAACGCTGGTCAGACGAAGGTCGCACATTTATCATCAGAACGTGATTAGACATTCGGCCAGTTGCTGCAGACATGGGCATAAAGACCAATTGTTGCCAAGACCATCCGACCTTGTTGCACTTGTCGCCACACTGGTTCCAGTGCTGTTCCTGGAAATTGTCCCAGAACTGGCAATGCATGCCAGACTCCACTGGCAGCCCGTTGATACCCGGACGTTTGTTGCACCAAAAAGCGTCGACCCATGCACAGGATTCTGCCACAACACTAGGCGCCTTCATGAGGCTTCTTTTCCGAACCTCATGGGCCATTGTAAAGTCATGCTGTTCGTTGCCAGCCGTGCTACAATTAATTATACACAACTCACCCAAAAGAAGCCATGCACATAGAAAGCCGCATGGGCAATGTCATACCAAGTGAGCAGGCTGAACTTACAATACACACAGGGAAAAAAAGAAGTTTGCCAGTTCTGGACAATTCCTGTCAATGCCACTGGAACATGTGTTGGTGATGTTGTTTTAAAGTGTTATTGGGTATACTGTGGAGTTTGCACACTGTGTCACAGGTGTGTGTGTGTGTGTGTTTATCCTACACGCGGAGTATAGCGTGTTGTGGTAGCCGGGGCAAGGATTGTCCCAGGACTGGCACTCATTCGACTCCTCTACACGGTGGGCAGCTTGTGTGTCAAAGTAACCAGGACATATGGCACCACACTGGTTCCAGTGAAGGATACTTAAGTGTCCCAGAGCTGGCAAACTTTTGTTTTTTTTGGGTCTGCTGTAACATGCATTGGTATTCGTTTAGGCTGTCTTTGTGAAGAATGGCAGTCCGTCAGGGAAGCCCCCAAAGGCCCAGATGGCTGTGAAGAGGGTGGTGGAGGTGATGATGGCCATACACGTCAGGAAGAGGCCGAAGGCCACGGGCTTGCGCACATGCAGCCGCTGCCCAATGGAGGTGATCAGACGGTCAAAGGAGGGCGCCAGGGCCACAGCCAATGCAAACCGAGCGGGACGCACAAAATTCTGTGACAAAAGTAGCACAGTTAGTACGCGAGTTTGCAAACCTCACCTCATTACCTGTAAGAGCGTCTCACAGAATGTTCACCAGCAGATGCTGCACACAAGCTATGCATCAGTCTGGCCAGGGCTGTCCTGGGACTGGCATTGAAACCAGTGTGTTTCAGAACATACACGTGTTGTCGTCCAGTGGAGGCTCTTCTATTGGGCACCACACGTGGTCGGTACATAGAATAAGAAGGCATTCATGCACGTGCATAGCACAAGTCCGGCAGCATGAGTTGACATGTAAACTCAGCAGGTATGCAGGATGAACCTTCACCGCAAGGATGGCATGCCTGGCTACCCGTCTGAGTCTGTCCCCCATGGTATTGCACAGCACTAGCAGTAAGGACAGCACTCAACACGGCTCAAGCCCTGCCTGCCGTCAGGCCTGCAGCCATCACACCAGTTGCACCTGACTCACCTGCACAGTCCAGAGCCCGGCATAGAACGCAAGGAATGGCTTCCACTGCCCTGGCTGCAGCGGGGTGGTGCCGGTCGCCTGCAAAGCAGTAGCTTCAAATCAGTGCGATTTGAAAGCAGTGCATTGATTCGATTGGCAATGCGACGTCGCACTCAAGAATCGGCCATTGCAAGCGCTGGTACTGGAGTATGCAAGTGTTCAGGCGTCAGCCCGCAGTCCACTTTTGCAACCATGGCAGAGCAATCTTACCAGGAAGCACGTCCGACGAAAACATCACCTGATTGCGCAAATTGGTACTGTCAAGTCGCACACAGCCAATCAGCCAGCTGCCAAATGTAATCATTACGTTGACCATGACTGAGGTAAAGGATAACGAGTTGAGGTGCTGGTCTCACCTTGATGAAAGCAATCCATGAAATAGTCAGACACGCCCCATACGTCACATTCCTGCATAGGCAATGAAGTCCACGTGATAATTACAAGAGAAACCGCTCAGCTGCGAAACCAAGCAAAGAAAACTGTCAACAAGAGGCAAAACTATCGGGGATGCTTGACCTGGTAAGCCAGGCTAGGGCGTGGGTCTGCATTTCAAACACGCTCAGCGTAGCGTGGTCGGCTCAATACCAGGCCACCACACACAATGACACTTCTGAAGGCAGAGCTCATAATGGCATTGTGGTCACTGACTGTAGGCAAATGATTCACAACTGTGGCAGTATGCACTTTGCAGCGAGGCAAGCTGCCAAGCAGCTGCGTCACAACTGCACTTTTGTTGCAGACACAGCTTGGTACTAAAAACTGGGAGGCTTGACCCAGCTGCATCATCCCCGCAGCACGCACGCACTCACGAGATGACACCATAGGATGCAAAGGCTCCCATCCCAAGAGATGCCAGCCTGGATTTCTCTTCTTTACTGCCCAAAAAGTACTGCAATGCACCAGACAGCAAACACGCGATTCCCAGAACATGCCTAATATGGGGCTGGAGAATACCGCCCAACGCACATTGTCAGTAGGTTTATATAACCAAATATCCAGTGTGTTTAACCTCCAATGCGTTGACTTGGGCTGTTGCGTGTGCGATGCAATGTGCAAAACACACCGCACAATGCTTCAGTGTGCAGGTCAGAAGGTTAGTCATGACGAACACGACCTTCAATCACAATCGTAATTGCAAAGTGAAGCTCATCAGTCAATCACAGCATTCTCACAGACTGAGCCCCACTCCCAACCTCAGCTGCAGCAGTTGACAGACAAATCCGCATTCTCAGAAATGGGCCCCAAAGTTGAAAACATTGCACTTGCCTCCTTGACTCGTTGCCAAAGACTAGGTGGAGGTGCAGGGGTCGCAGGGTGCACTCCATTTGAGCCTATCGACATGGTGCATGAAATTTCCAAACGCAAAAGTTCCAATTTGAGTGCGATCAGCAGTTGCCGCTTGCATCTTATGAGATTCATGTCCAATGCCAGTGTGTCATTTGCACTCACCTGGTGTGCCCATGCTTCCATCCGAAGCAGGAGCAGTGGAACTCAGTTTGGGTTGGGCGGAGCTGGGATACGAGCTGTCAGACGATGCATGTAGAGGCAAGATACACGGCCTTACTCTGGCGGATTGTGCCAAGGACTTAGATTTGACCGGCAGACAACTCTGGTGCTGAAGGAACATTGCGACGGCTCTTGTGGCAAATCTGCAATTGTCTAGTTTTTCTACAATTTAGGCTGAACAGCTTTTCGCAGATCTTCTGCCATTGCCGATTCTTCATGCGCGAAGCCCTAATGACGCCGTTGAGGTTACATAATCAAGGCATAACGTCAAACTCTAGTGGGAGCCAGTGTGCTATACAAGGCGAAGCGTGAAGAGTCAAAGCAGCAGACAAACGCAAACCCTTCCTTCCTTGGACAGGCATCGCACAATCACTTACTTCCAGAATCATCATGGCTAAGAAAGTTCTGATCTGCTGCACGTCTGCCGACAAGCTCACGGACACAATCCCGACGGGATGCTGGTAAGCGCTTGTGTCTTGCTTGAATCAGATGTGTTGGCCACCTTGAATCACGTCATTTCAATCGCGAATTCGTGTGGTTCTGCTCAGCTGTGTGCTACCCACTGTTTCTCTTGATATCAGCATGGCGTGGCCTGCCAGATCAGGCACATTCTGTATCCAGCCCTTGTCCAGTTCAGGCATATGTTTCATCCAGACAGCGGGTGGGCACGCATCCCATGAGGCCTTTAATCACGTCATCTCAATCACGTCTCAACCCCGTCTCATCGGGGCTTCATGTCGTCTTGCTCAGCCCACTATTTACATCAGCATGGCTAGCCTGCCCTGTATTGAGCCCTTGTTGTATGCCACGATTTACTTGCAGGTTGGAGGAGGTGAGGAAGCATCATGCTGTGATGTGAGGTAGCCATCATGGTGCAGCCCAAGTACAGATGTCTTGCTGCTGCAATGCGAATCAGTCACCATCCTCTCCGGAAGTACCTCATGGATACGGGTCATGTGAATGATGCAGTTTCTGAGGTTTTGAATCAATCTCGTTGCAAACAGGTGGCAGCTCCTTACTTTGTGTTCACTGAGAAGGGCTATGAAGTGACCGTTGTCTCAATCAAGGGGGGCGAAGTACCGTTCGATGATGTGAGTCCCGAGGGCGTGCCTGGGGCCATTGTTTATAGTATATCAGTGCAATAAGCACCCAGGTCATAAGCACAAGTCTAGAGAGCCACAGGCAACAGCATAGGCTAGCAAATGGACCGGTCGCTCTTCAAGATCAATGACAGTGAACGTTTAGCAAACACGTGGTATCACTGATTATCGCACCACGTGATTACGTCATCTAGTTAGCGGAACTGACTGCCGATGCCACAGCACTCAGACCGACGTTCCTAGCACTGACTGTAGCAACAAGCTTCGTTAGCCCTGTACACATGTGGCAGGCTTCCCAGCACTCTTCACTCAACCACCTGTGCAAGCTAAGGGTGGTTGACAGTTGTACATCACCACTGTGTGCACATGCAGGCGTCTTTGAACCCGTGAGTGCCTAGCACACCAAGTAGTGAGCTGAAATTCTACTGTCTGAGTACGCGCCTGGTTTAGTATGCACAGGGCCGCTGCCAGCTCTGGCACAATCTGCACCGGTCATCACGTATGAATGTGTACAGCATGCGCACAACCCGCAAATGTGCATACAAAGGAACGTACCAATGATAGCGTGCATATCATGTGCACACCCATACGCCACGCTGTGCATGTGGCTCCTATCACCAGAATGCCGGCAATGCATGCTGTGGTTCCTAATCGTGAAACCATTCCTTGGTTGCAGCCCATACTTGACCAAGGAGGCCGAGAAGTTCCTCTTGGATGGTGGGTGTCTGTGCTGCGAGATTGAACTGCAGGCCTTCACACACTGCAGTTCTATGGCTTCAGTTTTGTCAGGTTCTCCTGCGATGATCAAGCCGGCGATCCTATGTTTTGAGTCACTATGGCAGCCTGACGTTCTAGGACCTGATTCTTGTTGTTCAACCGCACGAGTGACAGATTCAAGGATTGACCGTACATTCAATCGCTCAATGGGCACCTGGCCTGACTGAGCGTTGAGCCTGTCCAGTGAATTCGCTCACGGCTTTGTCTGCCTGTTGTCTGCAGACGCATGCATGCGGCTGGTCACCGAGACCAAGAAGCTCTCAGACGTCAATGCAGCGGACTATGACGCAATCTTCCTGTGAGTGGACCATACTGAGCGTACGTCAAAGCACTGTGCGTTATTCAAGAGTCTTTGCTTCGCCCTTGTCCGCCAAATCCTCTGACGTCAAGCCAGAGCCCTGTTGCGGCCCCTCTCATCCATGCATGTGTCACGCTTAACCAGTTGGACAGCTCATTCATATGAATATGTTGAACGTTGTACTAGGGTGTTGATTTCATGCTACGCCATCTGCTGGTGCTTTCACACACGTCTCATGTCACGCTGTACGTGTTGGACAGCTAGGATGAGCTGCATGCGTGTGCGCAAGTTATGATACAAATCACTGAAGTGTGACCGCCCCCTTGTACGAACGAAAGTATGGATTTATGCGTGCGAGTGCGCCGCAAGCTCACACTGTTGTACTGGCCACGATGGGGTCAATCTCATGCAACCATGTCTGCCAGTGGCTGCCCCCATGCCAACAAGTTCACATGGCATGGTCCAGGTGTGCTGTGCCTGCAGGCCTGGGGGGCACGGAACCTGCATTGACTTCCCTGACAGCGCTGAGCTGCAGAAGGCACTGCAGCAGCTATGGGATGCAGGTATAAGCAATAAATTATAAATGACTAACTATGGTCAGGGGGTAGGCACGTCCGCGACTTTTGTCCCCTAACGAGAGTAGCCCAGTTTCTTCACGGCAATGGCCTAGGCATCCTCCGGGGAGCTTACGTAAAAATTCTGGGGCCATTCTAAGCTGGTTGGGAAACGGGGGGCGGGGGGGTGGCGGGAGAGTGTTAAAGGAAAAATGAGGGCTCAAGGGGAATTTGATTTGCAGGCCAACGACAAGTCAGAATCAAGCTCTGAACGTGCCATTGTGACGAGGGCATCGAGATCTGCACAATGGCATACTTTAAAAGCATCTGGAAACCCATGCTGGGCCCGGAAACGGTCGGAAGCCGGCAGGGGTGCCCGGACCTGCAGGGGTGACCCGGACGACTCCAACCCTGGGAACTGACTCAAACCTGGCAACTTCTTTGATTTCAACAGTGCATCAAAAAGCTGTCATGAGAGTGAGCACAACGGCATTCTCAACCCGGGGACGATCGGTACCCGCCAGATGGGTCCAGAAACGAGCGGTAACCGCCAGGTACTGTGACCCTAGAAACCAACCCAAACATGCAAAGTTCTTTGTTTTTAATAGTGCATTGAAAAGCTCTCATGAAATTGGGCACAACGGCATACTCAAAGTCTATAACGGACCTGAAGATTGGCTGTTAGGGGGGGCGGGGTTGTCAGGTACCACCCCCTGACAGAAAGCGAGTTAGGGGGTCGGCAGAATTTTGTACGCCTAACCCCAGACTGTGGTAGAAAAAAAATTAGAAAAGTAACAAGTAATCACCTGTCACTTGTGCATGTCATCACTGAAACTTTGCGCCTGGAACTGCATGTAGCTCTGTGCTGCCTGGGCCAAGCTGTGTGAGCAGGGCTCGGGTGCACGTTGACTGTGCTGAGATAGGCCTGGTTGATGGAAAGTCAACAAATCAGCCAGCCGAGCTACACTCAAAGCTACGTCGACTGTACTCAGAACAGGCCAATCTGTAATCAAATCATGTGAGGTCAGCGCTGCCCTTGCACAGCTGTCCAGCTGGCTGGCATGTTCACGTCTGGATGTATGCGCCATGGCTCTGGTTGTAGAGCCCTCCAACAGACAGGCCTGAGCCTGACCCAAGACTCTACCTCTGCGTGGCTCTCTGACTGACTGACCGACTGACTGACCGACTGTGACTGACCGACGCTGACTGACTGACCCTGCCTGACCGACCCTGACTCACCGACTCTGACTCACCGACTCTGACTCATCGGCTTGCCATGACTGGGGTTCCTCGCAGGCAAGGTGGTCGGCTCTGTTTGCCACGGTCCAACAGCTTTTGCTTCGATGGGCTCCATCATCAAGGGCAAGAAGGTAATCAATGGCCAGGGGGAAGCCAGGAACTCGGTCACACAGAAAAAAGAAGTTTGCCACTTCTGGTACAAAGAGCCTTGCCATCATGCTCCTTGGCTGTCAGCGCAATTCAACAGCCATCGTTTGTTCTTGCATGCAGGTGACTGGGTTCAGCAATGACGAGGAGAATGCCGTGAACAAGGAGCGCGATGTGCCCTTCCTCCTTGAGGACAAACTCAAGGTGAGCATACCACTCGGAGCAGCTTGGCAAGGCACGCCGAAATGGAGTCGGATACTACGTGCGCGCTCAGCTGCTTTTGTTCCTTCTCCCCTTGGCCGGCTGGTGTTGTGGTTTCCAGCACACACATGTAGCGTTGATAGCTGCGCAGACAGTCAGTGACTGTTACATGCAGGATCGTGATGTTGCTGCCAGACATGTGAGAGCCTGGTGCCCATAGTGCCTAGCTATGTCAAGCCACAATCTTGCATAGATTGGGACAGGGACTAGATGTTGATCAAGCAAGTACTCTGACTCGACATGGTGTTGACGCCCACCTAAGATTCTTCTCACCGATGCTGACAGGCACTAAGATGGGTTGGAATCCCTCCCCGCTTGTGAACGGAGCTGTGCAAGCATGTGTGTTGAAGCCTTTTCCTGTGGGGTTGCGGGACACTGTGTTCGCAGGAGCTGGGAGGCATTTACGAGAAGGGCCCAAACTGGGCGCCACATGCGGTGCGTGACGGCCAGCTGGTGACGGGCCAGAACCCGGGGAGCAGCGAGGCAGCTGCAAAGCTGGTGGTTGAGGCCCTGGAGAGCAGCGCCTGAACAGGGCAGACAGTGCAGCCACGACACATGATTACCAGTAACAACGTGTCTCGATCTGCCAGGGTGGCATGTTGGGTTTGAATGGGATTTGCTGGAAGCAGGCTCCGCTTTGCGAAGAGAATGGGTGATGTCTGAAGCAGCACACGCGAACTTGGGTTTGTCAAACAATTCCTGCTCAGTTCTCACTGCATTCTTGCGACATGTACTGTGCGTGCACATAAAGAAGCTCTGATCCGGTGCAGGCTGAGCAAGGCAGGCTGAGCAGGCAGGCTGAGCTGATACCTATTATCATGTTGATATGTGGCTATTGGATAAGATGTGATATTTTGATTTTGAGTGGCACCTCTGGCAGGGACAATGCTTCCCTGCCTTTGTAATGCAATGCGCTGCTTCATCATGACAACAGGCTGCCTTTAGATTTTTAAAGTATAGCAATAAAGGTCAGATCATGTGCACATGAACATGCATGCCCAAAGTAATACACCTCGCACCAGCCACGAAATGCATCTCTCAAAACATTAAAAAAAAGTGTGTCTGACGACTGGCGACGAATTTACAACAAAGGACATTTGGCGTCAGCAAAGTATAGTTGAGTCTCGCTTTCCGCACCGGAAGTGTTTGTGACAACTGGTGAACATTCAGGGCACGGTATATGCCGGGGCAAGCATTAGGGCCTAGCAGCGGGGGAGTTGGCCACATGCTGCATTAGCTGGGAGAAGCCACATGTCTGACCAGTAGATAGACTGCCCTAGTTTGCATCGCCATATTATCAGCAAGCCCTCACGAAACGATCGCAACGCCGAGCTCGACGAGCTCATGCACCACCTCGTCCTGGATCACGATGATCGTCAACCGGCAACCGCCCACGTGCCAGTCGGCAATCTGCGATCATCTGCCATCTGCAGTTCAGGTTTGTAGACGCGTGTAGCAGGCTGTTGCGAAACAGCTGAGAACATGCGGCAAGTATTTGGCAGCCTGCTACGCACACTGGCGGACCGAGCAGGGGTCCATGCAGGTAGGCAGTCTCCCCACCACATTGTCTGCTGTTGCTAGCCCGTTCGTTTGTGTGCGCATGCCTTGTGTAAGATGGCTGGGTGCATGCTCACTGTGCAGGGCTGAACGGGCCAAAGCCCATGCTGCTGGGCTTGTTAACATGCAACACGGTCACGAAGCCATCATGCCTCCAAAGTCGCAGCAATCTTTGGACATGCAACGATGCTCTACATCAAACCGAAGCGCAACAGCAGCTCAGTCGCTGCTTAGCCGTGTCAGCTTTGACACATCATGCGAATTGTCAGTCATGCATGGAGGAGCCAGCCAGCGCATTGCATGCCACTCAGCCACTCAGTCATGGCCGCACATACCACCCGTCAAGCCTTCTAGCCAGCCATGCCCTCTGGCCGAGAGCATACGGGTGGCAGGAATCTCTTCTGGCCAGCCAGACCACCGCTAGCACTCCTAATTTTGCACCACAGGTGCGTTTTTGCGGGTGTGCTGAGCTACTGACGGGTTCTGCAACATGCAGGGATAGATCGCTTGTGGCTTTTCGTGGCCTGTCCAGCAGTGTGTCACCGCCATGCCCAAACCGTCCAAATCAATGCATGCTACAGCATGAGTCTCACGCGCTTTCCTTCATGTGGCAAGCAATCTCTGTGGAGTCGACATTGTCCGCGCCATTATTATTACTCTACATTGAAAGCATAGCATCATTTCACTTGCACACTTGCACGCCTTCAGGTTCGATGGCTGACCATGAATCAATTGCTCAGAGGTGACAGGGCTGGGCCAGACGCCAAGAAGGGCAAGAGTCGCACAGCCAAATTCTTGGGTGCGCCATTCAAGCGTGGCATATGTGTCAGGGTGGGTGGCAGCGCCAATACTGTGCAAGCAGTTGTGGCAGTTGCTTTCTGCCAGCATAGTTTTCTGGTTTACTTTTCAAGCCTGATTTTTTACAAGATCATCCTTGATTTGGCAGCCCCAGCGCCGTGCAGTTCTTAAAGCGATGTCGTTTCTTTGCTGGTGTTTCGTCATGTCTGCTTATTGTTCGTGTACCTCCCTCTGGCATTGGCATACGTGGTCTTTCACTGCATGTACAGTCATAGCGACTCCTCAACCTGCAGTGGGAAGCAGTCGGGAAAACTTATGCAACAGCTCTGGCTTTGGAATGGTTGAAAGAAAGGTTTGGTGCTGTGGCGTTATCCAGGTTTACACAACGGCCCCCAAGAAGCCGAACAGCGCTAACCGCAAGGTCTGCAAGGTCAAGCTCAGCAATGGCCTCAGCGTGGTGGCATACATTCCAGGCAAGTGATCAGTTACACGGGCGGACGCCTAGGGGTCATAAAGCCAGTGTAAAGTGGGGAGTTCAGTAGCCCATGCAGCAACGGCTTCAATCGAGGCTGGATCTGCCTTTGTCGATGGTTTGCCAGATAGTTGAGCACATCACATACAATTTCAGTTGGGGCCTGCAACATGGCAAGGCCTGCACATGATGAGTTTTGGCCCCATGACGCTGTGTGCAGGCGAAGGCCACAATCTGCAGGAGCACTCAGTGGTGTTACTAAGGGGTGGGCGCACCAAGGATCTCCCGGGCGTCAAATACCGTGTAGTACGTGGCAGGTGAGCAGCTGCTCGAGGTGATAGCGGCTACATGCACAACAGGTCACAAGCGTTATGATCACTCTGACACGGTGCTCATGACACACACCATCATGCCACCATGGCATATCACAATGGTGTCACATGATGACCTGCCAAAACATGACATGCAGGTATGATTGCTCTGGCGTCAAGGACCGCAAGCGGTCACGCTCCAAGTACGGGACTAAGAAGCCGAAGTAGTCGTCGGATCTGTAATCTGGCATCATGCTCTGTTTTGAGGGCTGTGGCGTCTGGAGCTCCGAGACGCAGGCAATCTGAGTGCTTACCGTTGGGCAGCTTGATGCCTTGTACCTATCTGTCGCTATTCTTGTCTGTTTGGCTCTGTAAATTGAGAAGACTAGTGCATAAAATGTTTGACAGTTTGGGGATGAGTCGTGCCCCCGTGGGGCAAGGCTGAGGCTCCTCGCCTGCGGCCTGCCGCGATGCGGATGGGCGGGTGGTGAGTGGATGGGTAGAAATGCAGACACCCAGTTTGGCCATATATATATATATATATGTATTTACACCAGGGAAGCCGTCAGAGGACACGGAGAGGACACCCAGTTTGGCCATGGCAACGACAACGGCCCCAAATGGTACTCGTGGGCGTTGCCGTTGCCTTGCATGATGTCCTGCAGTCCTTGGAGATGGAGGGAGGCTGGGAACTGTTGAGGCGAGTTTGAAGCTGGGTCGTGGTCGTTGTGAAGCCAGCAAATACCGAGCTGACTTAGGTCAGGGTAGGGACCGTGAAAAGATCAAGTCGGTCAGGTCATGCATGGACCGCGAATGAGCTGCAAAACTGATACTAGTAGGCATGGGACATGTCACCAGCTAATTGTAGTACATTATTCGCTTTTAGCAGTGATCACTTACACCTGTTGACAAGAGAATGCGGAGCGTATGACCTAATGCATGTTGTTTCCTCAGGCCAAATTCCTTTATGATGATATTACAAACCCTCTGCTCCCCGGTACTTGACCATGTCCTCGTACAGATGGTCTGCAACAGAAGCGACAGAGTAATGAGTGCTTTAATTTGCAGCCTTGCCAATCAACCGTGCCAGCTCAACCGGTAGTGCAGCAGGACAATCCTTTGTAATTCTTTTACACCTCTCAGAATAGCAACTTGACACAAGCTCGCCACCACCTGATTTTTAGATGACGGTGCTGGGCAGCTTCCCCGGAACAAGAATAACAGTCAGGTGTCCACCTCTGGAAAACCTCACCCACAGGCTCACCTGGCTTCACTGATGTAACAAGTCAATCAACCCACACTGGTGACGTCCTCAACGCCAGCACTCTTGTCATTTGGAAAGGAACACAGCAGCGTGGAACAGTCCTTGAGTTTGCAAACCATTTTCCAGCCTGTCTACAGAGAGCTTGAAACACACACACCCTTCCGGACGATCAGCACACGTCGCATGCCTGGGCCAGGCGCGACTATCTTTCAAACTTGAGCTGATGAGGAAAAACTGAAAACCTGTTTCCCTTGGGCTTGGGCTTGTCCCGCACATTGTGCCACACCTGCAGCCGCTCAGTTGCTAGGGAATCTCCACAGACTCCAGGCACTCAAGCGCCATGGCACGGCGGATAGCTTTGGCCGTAGCCCTGGTGTTTTGTCTTGGTGTGGCCAGGGCCGAGGAAAAGAAGGCAGCTGCTCCCACTACTTCCAACATCATCCCAAATGCAGGCACAGTTGAACTCTGGAATGGCAATGGCGACGTGTCAGTGACAGGTGCGCGAGGCAGCAACTCGGTCTTCCGGGTGCTACAGCACTGAATGGGATCTCGGTGAACGGCTTCCTCATGGCGACCAACGCGCTTGTCTCCTGTATCTGACAGGTCCCTGTGCAGCTGATGTGAAATCCTTTTGCAAGGATGTGGGGGCCGGTGATGGCCGTGTCGCGGCATGCCTCACCAAGCGGATGCGGGCACAAAAGCAAGGCAACGTCGTTGGTGAGCACAGCTCCTGGATCTTGCGCCGCACCACCCACAACCCAGAGCACGTTTACTATACATCGCGTTCAAATGCCTGGACGCAGGCCGGAAGGTTGGGGACAAATGCCTGGATGACATTACCAAGTTCAAGATGGACAGGTCGTCCAATATCAACAAGGACGTGCCTCTAGGTACGTTTGATAAGGCTATGCGATTATCTGCAACACGTCGAGCCTGAGCCTGCTGGCTGAATTGAGCTTCAACTCTACTAACCACCAGCCGGTTGACTTTTCCCTGCAGCACGCGCTTGCAAGGAGGATGTCCTCAAGCTGTGCAAGGACGCCAGTGACACGACAAGCCCGGGCAGCATTGTGCTCTGCCTAAGGTACTGGCGACGGGGAGCCTGTGAAGCTATAACCGTTCATTCACCGGCACGGCATGCTGATCATATGCTTGTGATCTTGCAAATGCAGGGAAAAGAAGGCCAAGCTCACAGCCAATTGCAAGCAGGAGGTGTTCCGTGTGCAGCAGGAGGTACGAGTCCCAGCCACGTCAACGGGTCCCTCAAACAACTGTTCAGCTTTCAGCATGGTGATCTTGCATGATGAGAGAGAATGCCACTAGCAACCAACCTAAAGGGATTACCACCGTGTTGGTGGCCCCTGTGGTGGTCACCCCAGGGAGCACCTGCGATGCCAAAACCAAACATACATGGAATCCTTCAGAAACACTTGCAATTGATGTCACATTGAAGTAGGTCTGGTGGTGATTTGACTTCACACGAACAGCTGAGAATCAGCCAAGTGTACGACCTCATATTGCAAACTTGGATGACTCGCCTGCCACAGGTAACTGAGGATTACAGGCTGGACTACAAGTTGTACGCAGCGTGCAAGGCAGATGTCGGAAATCTGTGCAAAGATACTGAGCCTGGAGAGGGGCGAGAGCTTGAATGCCTGGTGAGTTCGACATCACACTCTGCCACTTGTCGGCAGACTCTGTGAGCGTTGGCAGGCCCTTGCAAAGCAACAAGTACTTAACAGGTCCAAGCTACCAGTATCCAGGCCACCGTTGCCTCGCGTTGATTATTCGTTCTAATGTCACAATGGGCAAGGCATGCATACGCGCGCATACATGTTTGGAGCCTCATGCCATTGCAGGACGCTAAGAGCATGATGACTTCTTGGGAGTGCAAGGCGCAGTTGTTGCCAGCTCAGCAGGAAGCCGGGGCTGACCTGCGCCTAAGTGTTAGCCTTTTCCAGAAGTGCAACCTGGACTACAAGAAGTTCTGCAAGGATGTTGAGCCCGGCAACATGGCAGCTCAAGAGTGCCTGGAGGACAACTCTGACGAGGCCGACTTTTCAGCGGAGTGCAAGGAAGAGCTGGACAAAGTCATTGCCAAGGTGGGTCTTGAATGCATGGCATACCAACACTGGCTCCTTGGGATACGATGATGGGTATTGGTTAGCTCAAATCATTGACTGCAACAGTCGTGCAACAAATGATCTCTTGAGGTAAAGCTTTGAGCCTTGAAACTGTCACGTGCCTCTGAATTCCGTTTGATTTCTCTGATGTGCAGCGTGTCTCTGATTTCCGTCTGGACACCGCTTTGCGGGAGGCATGCGCTAATGATCTCAAGGATTCTTGCTCTACCACCCTGGAGGCCATGGACAACAATGAGAAGGACAGGATCACAGCGCTCAACTGCCTCCAGCAGTACAAGGAGGAGCTCAAGGATGACAAGTGCAAGGCGGAGGTGCACAGGCGCATGTCACGCGCGGCCAAGGATATTCGGTTTGATGAAGTGCTGGCCAAGGAGTGCTATGACGATCGCGCAAAGTTCTGCAATGACGTGCAGCCAGTGAGTGGGCGCGGTACATAGTCAGATGGCAGGAGGGGTCTGCACACAGGCGTATTGTTGCAAAGGGTCAGCTCTTCTGGCAGGCTAGCTGGCATAGCAGCTAGAGCTGTGGTATTCCTTGTGTTGTTGTGTTGGAACAGCACGATTCACCAGTCATACCCGTATGATATTCATATAGCGCAATACACATCACGTCACAGTCACCGAGTGTTCAATGGAAGGTTGTTGCATTGGCGCTCCTGTTGTAGCAGGGGTGAATTGCCTAGGCAAGTGCAGGCTCAGGAACTTCAGCAAAACCATCATGGCATCATGGTGGCATGGGCTGCACAGCACGAGTGCCAATGACATGGGCTGTCTCTGTGTGCTGCAGGGCTCTGCCCGTGTGATCAGGTGTCTACAGGACAACCGCAAAGACCTTGCGCAGAAGTGCGCTGCAGCCCTCTTTGACCTGGAGGTTAAGATGGCTGAGGATATCGACTTCAAGTACCCTATGAAGAAGGCATGCGCGTGGGAGATCAGCAAACTCTGCAAGAATGTGCCCCATGGGCACGCCCGCATCATCAGGTAAGGATGCACGAGTGGCTGGAAGGGGCTTCATCAGCGGACATATGGGGTTTGCTAGGCTCTCATAACCACCGGGTGCTGGTGTAGCACGTTCTTTGCTTGGTCTGCTTGACATCACTTTTGACATTGTGTATGACGCAGAGCTAGGCAACATGTCCGACAATGTCTGGCTGCCAGTTTTGCTTAGTACGTGCGCTTGTAGCTAAAGATCGTTTGTTGACGCTTGCAGGTGCCTTGAGGAGAACATTGACAACTCAATGATGTCCAAGGAGTGTAAGGACGAAACCATCAAGGACATGAACCGCATGGCTGGGGACTACCGCCTGAACTACCGCCTGAACCATGCTTGCGAGTACGACATCAACAAACTCTGCCGCAACTTGTGCAGCTCTCAGCCAAGTGGCCAGCAGTGCGGCGGTTTGGTCCTACAGTGCCTGCAGGTAAGGCAGTAATCCGTCACAACCTGTCAGCACAGTCACTGGGTAAAGAGCAGCAGATTAAGACATATGTTCATGTCAAGCAGGCAGCACACTGCAGAACGAAAAGAGACACGTTCAAGACGCGTGCTTCATGTGTTCAAGACGTCTTACTGTCATGCTCTGGTTTTTGTCTGCCTTGCCACAACAGGAGCATCAGGAGAACATCACGACTCAGTCATGCCAGGATGAAGTCTTCTACTATGAGCTAATGGAGGTCACGGACTTCAGGAACGATGTGATCCTGGCAGAGGCATGCCGGAATGATGTGGAATCCTACTGCAAGGACGTTGAGCCAGGTGAGCGAACAGATCCTGTCATGTAGGCACTCAAATCTCTGGAGCAAGTCCCCTCAGGGTCTCATTCAGTGTTGCTGGCACAACGTTGCAAATCTGTGATTGTTTGGTCTTGTATGAGTCTGATGGTGCTTATGGCCTGACTTGGCGTGGCTCCTTGCATCACAGGTGAGGGGCGCGTCCATGCCTGCCTGCGCTTCAACCGCGATAAGATCAGTGAGAAGTGTGCAGCAGAGGAGGCTAAGCTGCAGGCCACCGAGTACCGCGACATCCGCTTGAGGCCGCGTCTAAACAAACTCTGTTCAGAGGAGAAGGCAGTCTACTGCAAGGTGCGGCTAGTGCCCGATGTGTGCTGTCTTGCAATGGTGATGCACGGCGTGACATCCTTGTGGAAAGGGCAATGACGACAATTGGCCCTGGATGCTGGAGCTTTTTGAGTTCACAACAGTTCATGTCATTTCCAGAGCCAGTTCTGATGATTGTGCATCTTGATAATTCCGCGCTTTACGGACACAGTACAGTGCATGCGCCTGAGCAGACTGCTTGTCCGTCACTTGCACAGCTAGTTTGATGTGTAGCCATGCAGGCACGATACGTGCTCGTTGTCAGCTTTTTTGTGTGGTCATGATGTCTCACAGGATGTCAAGCCTGGCAAGGCGCGAGTGATCAAGTGCTTGATGGAAAACATGGCACAGCCTAACTTCGGCGAAGACTGCAAGAGCGAGTTGCAGGAGCGCGAGCACATTATGCAAAGCGACTACAGGTAAGGCATTTCAACAGGCGGCAGAAAATGCAGACCAAGCCAGGTTCAGCGAGAAATGAGCTTTCACTTGTGGTGTCTTGCTACCTGTCCACTGATTAATTGACTATGCAGAGTCGAGTTTAGCCATGGGTTTGTGACGCAGCAGACAGTATGTAGTTACGCTACTGGGCCACTGATCCGTTTGCTTACAGGTACGACTTTGGTGTGTACACCACATGCGCCAATGACGTTGAGACATACTGCAAGGATGCACGCACCAAGCTCCGCGGCAATGCCACCGTGCTCAAGTGCCTGGTGGAGAACTTCAAGACCATCAGCGAGGGCTGCCAGTCTGAAATGAGCCGGGCTGTGCGCCTTGCACTGTGGGACTACAAGCCAGGGTCAGCGCTGACAGGGATGTGCGACAGGGACGTGGAAACCCAGTGTCCTAGGGTAAGTCGAGACTCACGTCATTCTTGCCAAGCTTGGCCAGGCAGCTGGTATCTCGGGTGCAATAAAGCAGGTACCAGCTGGACACTCGTATGTTGAGTAATCCAAAGGCTGGTTGAGCTGTACTAATGCAGATGTCTTGCGATGCTGAACTGCTCATTTGTTGCCTTCAACTCTGTGTGGTAATGTGACTGCAGGGCTCACGCAGCCGGTCTGGCGCCGTCTTCACCGTTGGTGTGGTTGGCCGCTGCCTGTCCAAGACCATGATTGAGGGCAAGAAGTTGGAGCCCAAGTGCAGAGACCTTGTGCTTGTGGCTGCACCCAAGGATGCACGGGCATACTTTGAGACATCCGACTCGCGCAATGCAGTGATCCATATGGTAGGTGACTTCATGTGCTTGATTGCATGGTACTGCTAGCTGGTGGTGGCGCGCTTGGCAGAGCCATGTATTAACACTATGTGGGGTGGAACTCGTTGATTCCCGTGCCAGGCGGGTGGTTGAGCGCATTATTCATCGCCTTGACACAGGAGTGTGCCTGCCTGGTTGCAGATCAACAACATGCAGAAGGCAGCTGGTCTGGACGCTGTGCTTGTCGACCCTTCAGCACCCAATGGCAGCGTGACAGTGACCGGCTGGGTGGCCCTTGCCTGCATCCTGTCGCTCATCATCGTCATCATTGGTGGCGCTTTCATGCTCTACCGGAGGTTTATTGGCGAGGACAAGCCTCATACATTGCATGTCAAGATGGGAGATGCATGAATGTAGAGATGATGGGGTTGCTGTTAGCAGCTCACCTTGCAGAAAGCATGTGGGAATACATGAATCCAGGTCGCACCTCAGTAAGTTGGCCTGCTTCTCACAATGACAACCAACGGGAAGGCAAATTCAAGAACGCCTGCCTTCCTTGTGCTGATAACCTTGATGTTAAACCATAGCATCAGCAATACTCGAAGACGACCTTGAAGATGACTCGTGCCAGGTGATCAGCGAGCAAACTCGCTGCAACAGGTGCACTGCTACCAAGCGGCTGAAGTCAGCCTGGCATGGTGTGATTTGCACATTTGCACTCTGTGATTTGCACCCCTTCACTAGTAGGTTGGACGGGTTGGAGTCCCTCCCCTCTTGTGATTTGCCTTTCCACACCCAATTGTGCACTTTTGTTCGCATGTGTATACGTTTGCCTTTGACCAACGCAAGGCTTGCAGCAGTTTGTAAACATTTTACATGCCAAGGAACATGACACGACATTGTGTTTAGTATTCAGCGTGCGCGCCACTTTTGCGCCTTCCAGTCCCTGTAAACCACCGCCATACCGTCTGGTTCCAAGCTGGTTACCTTCAGTATGCATCTGGACCATTCTGCAGCCTTGGCTATGACACAAAAACAGCAGGCCTTTCTGGATTTTTTGCTGCCAGTCTCACGCTCCCCTGGATTACAGAAGGCTAGAGCAGACCTTTGCAACCTGTCCCATTCTTTAAGTTGCCTGTACCACGCCCACGATCGAGAGCCAGCCCCTGTGTTTTGATGTCTGTATACAACCTGAGATTGTCACTACTGCATCAACGCAGCGATCATGGGTGTCATGAGCTTATGCTGCTTTCTGGTCGCAATGTGGTGTTATGACCTGCCTGGGCACCGTGTATCGTCTTAACTCCCGCCCACGGCCTTAGCACTTGACTGACTGAGGTCAGCTGCGGCTGTTGCCAGCCAAGCCAGCTTCAGTACTGTTCTTACAATACAAAAGCCAGAAAAGGAGGATAACAGCAACAAACTAACCGCTCTGGGGAGTTGCCGCACTTGCATACCCCGCTCCTTTCGCAACGCAGGTCATAAATATCCTGCACACCAAGTCGTTGTAGAAGTCAGAGGTTGCTGGCCTTCCAGCAGTATCGCTCTACCTTACTAGAATGGCTTACATGAGCGCTCCAGGTAATGCAAATGCATAATCTATACTGGGATAATGCATCGGATCATCGGCGCGCCTGGATAGTGCAGTGAGCATGTTTTGCAAGTTGGCTCCACGCAGGCAAGGGTGCCATGCTGCAGCGTGGCGCGTCTCGCGGTGTTGTGAAGGTGTCTGCAGTGTCTGCTGCTCCGTCCGTGCGTGCTCCAGCGAGCACTGGGTCGGTGAGTGTCTCATGCCAAAAGTATCGTGGCCATCCGACATCTGTGCCAGCAGCCTGTAGCCCCAAAGCTTTATTAATTTCAGCTTATCAAACCTGGTGGCCTTTGCTTGAGAACATCCTGCGTAATCGGTATTTACACCATGCTCCAGGGCGACGGCTGAACTCAGAGGCGGGCATCCAATTCAGCAATTTCGCGCGCAAACTACAGTTTGCGTATTTGTTTGCTTGAGCATGTCATGAATTGGCCATGCTTGCAGGTCAAGCGTGCGATGACCATGACAGAGAAGATCCTGGCCAACCGTTCTGACAGTGGTTCTGTCAGGCCAGGCGACAACATCTGGACACGGGTGGACAAGCTGATGACACATGATGTGTGCGGTCCAGGCACATTTGGCATCTTCCAGAAGGAGTTTGGTCCAAACGCCAAGGTCAGGGGGGCATGCCAGCTCCCACCTATAATGGAAGCATTGTTCTGTTGGCTTCAAGCTCTCTTTCTGCTGCTTCAGCTTCACATGCTGTTTACACGTCGCAGGTGTGGGACAACGAGCGTGTGGTCATCATCCCTGACCATTACATTTTCACGGCTGACGCACGGGCGAACCGCAATGTGGATATCCTCAGGTGAAGCTCTGTCATGCAGTGGTCGGACCGCTGACAGTGACCATGACCAGCAACCAACACCAACACCACATGTGACCTCAACAGAAGCCTGCCCTGGCATACCTCTACATGAGCCTGCTGCATGTGACAGGCACCCAGCAGCACATCGGCTGCTACGACTGACTGACTGATGCAATGGTTGCAATGTGCAGGGACATGGCTGACAAGTACAACATCAAGTACTTTTATGACATCAAGGACAGGGGCAACTTCAAGGCCAACCCAGACTACAAGGGAGTCTGCCACGTGGCATTGGCACAGGCAGGCGTTTTTTCAAGCATAATACTGTTCTGAGCATTCTCGCGCATTTTCACTTCAACCGGGACTGCTGGTGCTGCAGCATGCAATCCTTCTGGTTGGGCACCACACGCCCCCGAGGCTCAATAGCATTGTTGGAGGCTGCACTGTCACACATGGTAAAGTAATCTTGTGCTTTGCACGTTTTGTTTTTGCAGGAGGGGCACTGCAAGCCCGGCGAGGTGCTGTTTGGCACTGACTCTCACACATGTAACGCTGGTGCATTTGGTCAGTTCGCCACCGGTGTGGGCAACACAGATGCCGGCTTCATCCTGGGCACTGGCAAGCTGCTCATCAAGGTGCCACCCACCATGCGCTTTGTAATGGACGGCAAGATGCCAGAGTGGCTGCAAGCCAAGGATCTGATCTTGCAGATCATTGGCGAGATTTCAGTGGCAGGTGAGGAAGCAGCAAACCTGACAAGGACCAAAGCACATATTTTGTGCACAGTGGACTGTGCATTTGTGATACCAGCGTTGCTGCCTGCACCACCAACAGCTCACGATAAGCAGATGTAGGCAAGGTCGCAAGTAAACTGCAAGGCGCAAGTGGTGCACAAAAGGCCTGCTGTTGTCTGGTATGGTGCAGGCGCGACCTACAAGGCAATGGAGTTTGCTGGCAGTGCCATTGAGAACATGACCATGGAGGAGCGAATGACCATCTGTAACATGGTGGTGGAGGCAGGAGGTCAGTATCAGGCCCACAAGCAACATGATAGTGGTGCACCGCGCATGGGCATTCCACCCGAGAATATCATCTGAAGTTGCATGCTCTGGAGGTGCTTGTGCATAGGTTTATGCATGCTGTTTTGCTTGCCAGCTCGGCTACCTTTCTCTGCCCACCATGCGTGCAACACTCTCTCCTCATTTCAGAACACAACAACTCCAGAGGCGCGGTTGCTGAAAGAAGTATGCTCGCTGTGTTTGTTGCTGATCGGCACTACGTGTATGATGCCATTCCCTTGCCACTGCTGGCCTGTGCAGGCAAGAACGGCGTGATTGCCCCTGATCAGATCACATTTGACTACGTCAAGGCACGCACAAACGAGCCGTTTGAGCCAGTGTACAGCGACGGCAATGCCAGCTTCATCCAGGAGTACAGGTGGGTGCAGCGGGAGTGTGTACAACTGCTCGGGGCATGTCTGACGGCCACAGCAGCACGCTGCAGTAATAGCCGTGTGTGACAAAGGCATGATTCAGTTGGGTTGCAGCACGTAGAATGATGTTGTGGTTTGCATGATGTTGAGCTCAGGCAATGTCAAAGCAGGCATGGGCAAATGTTGCCACAACCAACAATCCAAGGCTAATCTGGCAGCCCCTGCACGTACAATTCGAACAAGTTTGACGTGCGTATCCTCGTTTTCGAATGCATGCATGACACTGCCATCAATCCTGTACATGCAGGTGGGATGTGAGCAAGTTGGAGCCAGTTGTTGCCGCTCCCCATTCTCCCGATAACCGCAAGCTGGCCCGCGAGTGCCAGAACGTGAAGATCGACCGTGTGTACATCGGGTCATGCACGGGCGGCAAGAGTGAGGACTTCATGACGGCTGCCAAGCTGCTGCATCGCGCACAGAGACAGGTCAAGGTGCCAACATACCTGGTGCCAGCCACACAAAAGGTACGCCGGTGTTGTTGTTGTTGTTGTTGTTGTTGTTGTTGTTGTTGTTGTTGTCGTCGTCTTTTGACATCCGTGTCGATGCGCGCAATGCGCATAAGGGATGTGTCCCGCAACTCAGGGACCAAAAAACTCAATTCAATCAATATGAGTCATCAAGCGAATAGTCATAATAAAGCAGAAGCCTGGCAGTCAGTGGCAGAACAAGCTGTATCTTCCAAAACACCACCTGAAATGCGCCCAGGCGTCAACA
>QAXH01005234.1:57583-71015 GCA_004335635.1 Chloromonas sp. AAM2
GTGTGTGTGTGTGTGTGTGTGTGTGTGTGTGTGTGTGTGTGTGTGTGTGTGTGTGTGTGCGTGTTTAGCTGGCTGGTGCGTTTCAGCTCGCCGGGTGCCAGTGTGGTCAAGGGGAGCTCAATGCACATCGCCAATGCCAGGTTGCATGGCTGAGCAAGTTGGCTGGAGCTTCAAAGGTTGATAGGGTTTGCAGCCGGACCATTCCTATGACACCGATCAACATCTTGGTGCCGAGTAGTTTCGCATGGACTGCAGGCATGACACGTTTCAAACTTGGAAGTTTGGTTATGCCAGGCGTTGGTGATGGGCCTTCGATAACGGATGACACTGCAGGATGGCTGTTAGGTCTGCAGGATCTAGCTCAGGCTTCAGGCCGACACAACAAATGTTGGGCATGCGATCTGTGAGTTTGGAGTGAGGAGAGAGGAATGTGTCGAGCTCCACCGCATGTACTATCAGTACATAGGTTGGTCTTGTCATTGAGCTGTATGCAAGTGTGGAGCAAAATAAAGGCTTGTTTTAGGTAGGACCAGGGAAAGAAAGTCGGAAAGGATCAGGTTGTAACAGCCCTGTGATATCCAGAGGAGCGCCACACAACACAATAAACACATTCACACAAGTTCCAAGATTCCAAGAGTGCAGCCTGGTGCACAAATGGGTCAACGATTATTCCTCTGGCCACAGCCATACGGCGCCAAACTTAAGCAAGTGAGATAGGCAACAGACAGTCCTTGCGCTGCATCATGACTAAGGGTGCAAGGTGGTTAGTCAGCTGACCGACTTGTTTGACCAGCTAACAAACTGCCATTGCCACAATCTCGCCGTTCACTGCATTCCTAACAAGTCTTTCTGATCAGCTCAATGCAGGGGTGACCAGTCAACTAGCTTGATAGTAGGTGCCCAGCATGGTCCTGTGACATGTCATGTGCTATGCGTTTTTTCCAACCACAGATTGGTATCAACAACATGGTATACACAATCGAGTGCCTGGACAAGCAGCGGCAGCGGTAGGAGGGCAGTCACAGCGAATGTGTGAACGAGAACTGTCTGCCAGGTCAGACTAATCGGTGATCACTTTTGCCCTGCATATATTGTCCCAACGGGCGGGAAGCAACGGGCGGGATGATGTCAGAGGCCATGATGTCATCAACGGTGATGTCATCAATTATCACCGTGACTGCCATATATTCGGTTTGCGTCGTGCGTTCGTGCCAGGCTCTTGCGTGTGCTGCGGTAGTGCAAACGTCAAGCTGAAAGGGCGCGGATTGCTTGCCCTTTACATAAGATGGTGTTTTGAATTTCAGGTATGCGGCCAGGATAGCACCTCGACCACCATTACTATCCAGGTGTGTCGCAATCCCCTTCACATGTAGGTTGGACGGGTTGGAATCCCTCCCCTCATGTGAGCGACCTGGTACATTTTACTGCTTACGAAGGTACATGCCGTCACGGCAGCTGCCTGTTGCCCTTGATTGGGCTCAAACAAACTTGACGAAAAATGGCATGAGTATCTTTGAACACTGCAGATCGTATGCAAGCTGCAAATGTTATGAAGAGTGCTGACCCCAAGGTCGCGTCCCTGCCTACGCTTCGAACTTACAACCACTACACAGTGCAGTGGCCTGCACATGACCAACACTTGAACTTGCAGTCCCATGCCACAGCTGTGCAGTCAGTACTGGCTGGTCATGCCCATGCAAGCAAGGGCGTCAAGCGCCGCCACGGCTCTTATCTAGTACCCTTCTGCAACAAGCAAGCATGCCACGTACAGTCCAACCATCATGTGCGCAGCGTGTTGCACCTTGTCTCAAAGGCGGCATTATTCATGCTGCACTCAACGAATGCATTACTGTGTGGGCTATGAGCACTGCATCGCTGCGCAACAACCATCCTGAACAAGCCAACATCTACTTAGTGCGCGAGAACTGATCCAGACGCAGCTGCCCACTCCAAATGTTGGCGTGGGGTGGGAAGTGGTCGTGGGAGCATGTTTGACAGAGGACAACCTGCAAACAGCACGCACAGTAAGTCAGCTGAAAGCTTGCAACTGCTTATACACAGCACGTGTTAAATGTGTAGCACACAGCAGTCAGTGCTGTTGCGAGCATATAGTCAAGTTGGTGTTGCTCTGCTTAGTGGATTGAATGGATGCATTTTGATGCCATGTCTACATGTCAACAGCACACGCAACAGTGTTACCTCGAACCCAGGTAAGCAGAGGCCAGCCAAGCAGACCATGCCAAGTCGCATTCCCACCTACCTGCAGCCCCCGCTTGTGGCTGTCCCGCCGCTGTAAGCACATGCAGAGCACATGCAGGAAAACACACAGGCTTCATTGGTATACCATCTATTCATTTGTGCTGTCAGGACATGGCACTTGCCTCACATGAGCCGCACATGCAACAGAGATCATATAGGCTTTAATATCTTGCCAGACAAACGATGTATTGCATGAACTGCACGTTAGGTACATGTACAACAGGGCCCTGTTGCAGCACTAGCAGCAAGCTCATCACGAACCTGGGTACATGCTGCTTCAAAGTAGTGATACTGTGCCTAGCGCCAGTTTTCTTCGCAGGAAGTCGTCCGTGGTAGCAGCCTTGAGCCTGTTCACTGTGTGGAACTTTTCACGCACCAGAGTCTGTACATCGTCTTCCTCCAGCTCGCTGAAGAGGTGAGGGTCAATCTTGTCAAGCTGGACCTTGAGTGATTTGCGCTCCTCATCTGTCACAGCCCCAGCCAGGATGCTGCAGGTAACAAGACAACCAGTCACAGGTTACAGACTCCTCGTCGGCAAAGCCGTGAGCACGCCTCAGGCGCCCCAACCGAGCCAAACTTCCTGTGCATGTCTGTTGGGGTAGACCTTGCTCACCTCACAAGCCCTGTACATGTTGCATCCATCATTTTGTAATGTATGTACACACGTGGGCTGACGTGTTGTGCTGATCACGGTGTGTATGCCACAGGCGATGACAAAAGGGCAAGGACGAGGTGGCAAGGGTCGTGATGGGCGTGGCTCCCGTGGTGTCGACCTGGTGCCCGCCTGCGCACGGCCAGGGGAGGGGCGGGCGCATGGGCGGGAGGGGTGAGCGCATGGGCAGGAGGGTCGGGCGCATGTGCAGGAGGGGCGGGGGCTGGTGGTGGACAAGCAGGTGCGGTGCACTCCAAGCCACACTGTGAGCAGGTCAAGAAGGCGGTCTTTACGCTGCTGGACGTGGCAGCTGCCGCTCCCTTGCGTGTGGCAGTTGGGCTGCTGTTGCGGGCGGGCGGCTGAGCGAGGCGAGGTGGAGTCTGCAGGTGCGGAGTGGAGCCCAGTTTGCCTTGAAATACAGTGTTTGCGTGCAGTTCGCATCCATTCGACTTGAACACTGGTGTTGCGCCTGTCTCGGGCAGCCTGCTTCTTTTCAGCACTTGTTACATGGCCAGCGGCTCAGCACTGAGACTGCATGCACATTAGGCACAGGCTGCGGCAACACATCTCCAGTTGCAATGAAATGCTCACTGAGGGTCTCACAGAAGCGCACAGCCATTGAACATTTGAGAAAAACGCGGCAGCTATATTGGGAGAAACACTTGCATCAGCTACGAGCAACTAAAATGTTGGAAACAAGCATGACAGCGATTCAACAGATCGCGTGCCATGGATAAGTACAAGCATGTGTGCCTCAATCATGAAGCGCTTGTTTTTCCGCCAACAGCTGAAGCAGGTGCGCTAGCTAGCAATCCCAACTCCTGCTGTAGCTCATCGATGCCATAACCCTCAACATCATTCCCTTGCCCATCATCCCGTGGGCTACTGCCTGCAAACGTGGTTACGCACTCCGTTTGGCTACAGCACAGAGGTGGCGCAAGCTCCAGTTAACTGCCCTACCCATCAGCCAAACTATGTGTACCCATCAAAACGGCTGACAGCCAAACCACCGTCGCAACAACTCACAGCAAAACAACCATGTCTGAGTCAACTCGACCAAGAATCCAAGAAGCAAGAGTTCGATCAACAAGTAGCACACATCGCAAGCCAACTGAGACTTTTTCTATCTAAAACCATTGCAGTCAATGCGCAAAGTTGTCATTGGAATATCGCAAGCAACGCTCATGCAGCCACTTGAGCAGTCGGCACCCCTCTGGCGGCAGAGCTGCTGACAGTGCGCTGGATGGCTGCACGGTCCGCCTTCTGAGCCTTGCGCAACCTGCACAGACGCAGTGCAAGCCCCACTGTGCGTCACCATCACTGCAGCCATATGGGCCTTCTTGATGTAATCCATATACATATAACCATGCACATGTGATTCCCGGGTCCTGGCCAGCCATCAGGACAACTGATTCTTTCCTCCTCATTCAGTGCAAGCATTCCGGCTACCAGTGAGCTTTCTTACCTTAACGATTGTCAGGCGCGTAATGCGTGGAGAGATAACATGTCTAGCTGCAGTACTGTGGGTGCAACCATGAAAAGCTGCTGCTGATGATGATGAATCAGTGCAGCACGGAGATGCAAGCCCCGCGCAGCCCCGCACCCCCTCCCTCCCATGTTTAAGAAAACAAACAATGCCTCGCATTTCACGTCAAACGATTCAGGTACGCGTTTCACGAGCGCAGTGCGTCGCAATCATGTGGGCGCATGCACCACACCCACCGGTACGGGTGTAGGAGGCAGTAGATCACGCCTGGCACGTGACCTCGGCCCACAACGAGGACAACTCGTTTCATGCCATGCTGGGCAGCCTGCAAACGGCAAAAGGTCATGCAGGCGTGCCGTGAGGTACAGTACCATTGATTGCACTCACTCTTTGTGCCTTGCTTTTTCTCGTCTCCACTTGCCTGGGCTCAAAGATACCCATGATGGCTTCTCTCACCTGCTGTACCGTGTAGCTGAGCTGCCAGTTGCGTTCATGCAGCAGGGGACCCATGGCCTCGGGGAACTCAGCGCCCAACTCCTTCTGAACAAAAAGCCAATAAAAACAAACACAGGAACGTTCAACAACCAACTTTTTGTCCATTTTTGAGGCCCCCATTCACTGCATCATGAGCACAGGTGCCAGGAAGCTGTCAGCAAACCTGCTGACTGCCGCAAAGCCTTCAGAAATGGACCCCCTCCCTGTCATCAACTAGTCCCTGATCACTGCAATTGAGCCGCCACATCCGCATACACCCACACGTGATGTGCTTCCTGCCTACCTGCATGAGTTGGAAGACGTCCTCCTGCAGCAGTGCCTCCAACATGTCATCATCTGCTTTGAGTGTCAGGCAGTCGTGCAGCAGAGACCAGCACAGACGCAGCTTCTGGCGTACGCTCAACACGCCCCAGATACGGCTGATCTGCAGTACACAAGCAGTACATGAGCAGTACACGTACAGTACAGGAGCAGTACAGTGCAGTACAGTACAGGAGCAGTACAGTACAGGAGCAGTACAGTAGTCTTGTGCTAACTGTCTTGGGTATGCATACGCATCTGCGCCTATGTAGTCTGTACATAAAGATGCAACACGTCTTCAGCAGGCATTTGATTCCTTGCATACACTGTACTCATGCTTGGCTGTATCTTGACCTCATCCCTCATGCAACAGGCACCCAAACTGCAGGCACACTTGTTGGGTGTCGCATGCTTTTCATTTGGTCTGCTGACATTCATGAGTGTGCCTAAATTGTTCTCTGATGCTTTCTGTGATCGCTTTCTAGATTCCCTCCAGCACTCACCGTTCGTTGCAAGGGCACGTCTCCAAGATAGATGTGCACACCCGGATCGGCTGCGTCGTCAGAAAGCCCCGCCCCCCCTTCGTGCTCTTGACTTCCCCTCCTCCTAGGACTCTCCCCAGCGGATTCTGACAGTTGCAAGTCCGTTGGACGGTTATGCAGCTCATCCCACAGACCCTTGACCCGGTGCCTGACGACTGTACCGGCCGGCTGAGCACTGTTGGCGTCTGGGAGTGCGGCTGCTTCAGAGCCAGGGCATGGCGCGGCTTCCCTGCCCTGCTGCTGTGACGCTAGTAAGCCGGAAGATGCTGTTTGTTTCTGATTGCTGCGCTTGACCTCCAGATCCTGGGAATTTCAAACACAATGGTTATGTATTAAACAGGTCCCAGTTGGGCTATGCCGCTGTGAGCTGTGACATGTGACAGCAGCCTACTGCGGTGGGTGAACAGCACCAGGTTGAGCCACAGCAACACGACAGGCTAGAAGCCGAGCGCCATCCGGTTGAGCGCACATGGCCTGGGCAGCCTTGCACTGCAATTCAATGCAACTGAATGCATTTCATGCAATTCAATACAATCTGATGCACATCGAGCTTGGCAGTGTCTTAGTGGACTGTGTGCAGGATAAGTACATGCCAGCAAGTCGTGTTCTTTCCAGGCACGTGCTGCGTCATCCTCGCACCTGTATCGCCTGTCGAGCGCGTATGAACTCCAGTCCAGCCACTGTGCCCAACTGCCCTTCCACCTTGGCATACGCCCACCCGAGCAGTGCCTGATGTGCACAGGTAAACGGAGCAGCACGTCATGACACATGAGCCATACGCTGCATGCCCAAGCAGAGCAATACATCACCGAGCAGCATGGCACACACTGAATGCAGGAACTCAGAACGAACCTAGGAGTTTGCAGGTGCTGCCCCTCAACTTTATAGGCGCCAAACAAAGTGTGACTGACCAGACAACATGGGTAGCAGCTTTCCGTATGATTAGAGCAGGCTGCTTAGAGCATTCCGTGAGTGGCGTGCAAGGCCAGGCCAAGCTGTAGGTATTTGTAATCGCTAAGATTGACCAATCCAAGCATCCCCGGTAGATGTTTGCACGCCTGGTCACGCCCTGGCACAGGATGTGTATGCATGGCTGCGTGCAGTCATGAACCCCAAAGACAATCTACGAAACTTTCAGGCGCTGGGGACAAGGTTTGTTTCGTTACTTGTGGTTTTCACACACCTGTAGTGGGTTGCCTGTTGTCTTTAAGGCATGCACCAGCCCGGACAACTGAGAGACCAGACTGGGCTCCACCGGTGCTGCCGCAGGCACAGCAGCCACAGCCAGTGAACTGGCCGGCTTGCTGTCACCCCCTTGACTGCCTTGGGCCACCACAGAAGCGGGCCCAGCAGGCCGACTGTCTTTGCCATCAGCAAGTCCTTGATTAGCACTGCTCTCCTGTAAAGCACCATTACTGGTGGGTTGTTGTGTGGCTGTTGATCGAGCACTAGATGCTGAGTCCCCCCTGAACTGTTCGCTGACTGTGCCCTGGGGGGCTGAATCCAGAGGTTCGGAGGTGGACGTTTCCATCTCCTCTTTGGGTGCATCTCGATACATCATAAAGGCCCGTGACCTGGACAGCAAAAAACGAATTACACAATCATGACTGAGATCACAGAGTCATAGTCAGTGGATTGTTCAGATCGATGCGATTCTCGACACTGTCACTTCAAGCACTGCATCATCCAGTCCGTAGCAATCTGCAGATGGTTATAGGCACCAGGATGACATGATAACAGTCAGGAAACTGCGCACACATTGTTATAGGCATTGGCGGCATTGTTACTTCAGACGCTGTATCAATCCATTCCGTATCCATCTGAGGCTGGTTGATGAACTGTACCCGTTGCATAGGCTGCAAGTAATTGCTGTGGGTACGTCCCAAACCCAAGTCACTTGACTATGCCCATGCGAACTCACGGCCATTTCCCTGTGCCGGTGTGAACCTGAGTACCGGGGCCGCAATCAATTTTCTTCCACCCCCATATTGGCGTTCTAAGTGAATTCGCTCACTTGCAGAGCTCCAGCACAACTGCATCTGGCTCGGCAGTCGTGATGCACTTGTACACTGCAGCTGCGGTTTTCTTGGACACGTGTGCTGTGCCCAGGATAAGAAGCTCGTCTGGCAGCGCACGGTCAAAGTCCGCAGGGCGCGTCAACACAGTCAGCGTGCCTGCGTGATGAAGAGCAGGCACGCAAAACAAAAAGCAGCATGGGTGATTCAGCACATCCATGCCATGCCGGGCCACCTGTTGTATCAACAGGCTGGCCCGGCTGCTTGCGGGTGCATGGGCTCCACTGTCACTTGATGCAAACCTAGCTGCTTGAAAGGAAGGCATTGAACGATCCTGATTTGCTTGGAGGCTGCTTGCTCGGTCCAAAGAACAAGCACACCAGTCAATGCAAAACCGTAAGGCACAGACCCTGACCCATGCCAATGCCCCTGACCCAGCTAAGCAGGAACTGCTGGCATGAACTGCTGAGAGTCCCAAAGCACACTGTGTCAAGTGTAGAATGCAGGATGCAGAGGCCGTGAATCGAGCCCAGCACAGGGGGCCGAAGTGTTGGCAAGGCAGGCCATTTCCCTAAGATTCAACACTGTGCCTTGCCTTGATCCACAACATCTACAAGGCCTGGCCATTTGGCCTGGACATAGTCTCGAGAGCTCGGTGTGTCCAGTTTGTAATCATAGTCCGTTGGAGGAATGATGGAGCTCAACCTGGAAGGATGTGGGGGACAACTGAAAATGTGCGGAATAAAGCTGGTGCAATGCAATAAGCAACAAGCACCTCTGCAGGGGCTGGTTAACTACTGGGCTGGTCAACATGGGTGGTTCTAGAAGTGTTGCTTGCTGCTGCATGTGCGGCAGGCCTAACACATGGACTCAGACATGGTCACAGCTGCCGCCCAGGTCCTCACTGCAGAATTCCTTAGCTTCTCACAAGCGCACCATGAGTATATTTCTTCGTGGTGAGTGAGCAAACGGTAGACTTTGGCTGACACACGCAGGGTCACCAGGGTTACCAGGCATCCTGTCGCGACTCCTGCGATCACCAGCACCCTCGAAGTGCCGCTGGCTGATGCCCACATCTCAGCGTCGCCTTCAAACGCGCATCGCCGCGCAGCTCCCTGGCCAAATGCCGGTTCAAACACTTTTTCTTGGCCGATTCCGTGCTCACATGGTCCCGTGCAGCAGTGAGAGATGGTACATGGGCATCCATGTATGTCTAGCCCATGTAGCCTGAATGGGCACAACATGGGTAGGGCGTGCTTCGGCCAGCTCAGACGGCAAGGTCTGCCAGGTCTTGCTACACTTGAAGCCTGCCGTCTGTTCGAGTATAGCGGTCTCCAATACCGTCATGTTCTCAAGCCAAGGACCTGCTGTGCTGCCTGGACCCCAAGCTTACAGAGATAGCACCTCTGTCTCTAACCATGCCGCTGTTGAGCTGAGAAGCGGGGCAACTGTTGGGCACAGGCATCTGTCGCCTCACCCTGCCTGCAAATGATTCCAGCAGGACCTCGATGCAACCCGGTTGGCACCGCTTGACACACGTTTGTACAGGGACACACAGAGTGATGGACGTGATTCACAACCATTGAACCCAACACATGCCACAAGCGAGCACTGCCACAAGCGAGCACATGCCACAAGCGAGCACTGCCTGTACCTCAGTAGACCCGTGCGTATCCACAACTGCCCTTTGCTGCCATGCACAGCCCAAGGGACATCATCTGCGCTCCTCAGGTGGTCTGCATACAAGATACCGTAGAGCGACCTCATAGCAAGCAGATGGAATTTTGGAGTTTGTTCTCCTTCTTTGGAATTGGGTGCAACCACTCACTAACCTTTCACCCCCGCGCAGTGTGTACTCCTGCTTCAACGCCCTGTGCGTGATAGCCTGCATGTTCTTGTATGCAGCCCCGATGACCAGAGAGACAGAATGATGGTTCGCGGTTAGGAAGCTTAGAAGCTTTGTTTAGATGTGGCAATAGATGTCAAAATCCACACAAGCGCCTCCAGCCTTGTGCCTTGCTCAGTTCGCCTTGCATGTATACCATCGTACTCAGGCATGTGGCCACACATCCTTGAGCAGCCTCATCCAACACCTGAGGGCCAAATTGCTGACAGCACTTGCCGCGTCAGGAACTCGGGCAGTTCGAAGCCAGTCAAACCTTTGCTCCCAATGTTACATCTTTGTGACGAGCAAAACGCAGTGCTTGCATTTGTTTGTTCAAGCTGATAGAGATACTTTTCGTTTACAAGCGGCATGTGTGGGAGAACATGACATGACAAATGTGCGCCAGTGGGCCACAAGAGGCATTCAAACTCCTTCACGGACGAACATGGTCCTCTGGAGTTGTTGTTTAAGCGGAGCCCTCTTCTCACTGGACACCGCTTTAAACTAACTTAAGGTTCAACGACCGCAGGTTCAACGACCGCAGGTTCAACGACCGCAGGTTCAACGACCGCACCAGTGCCAACCTGTTAAGCGTATGCCAAAAATATGCTTCGTTCTGAAAATGTAAGTGCATCACCAATTGAACTGTCTGCTTGTGTGACGTGTTAAACAGCAGGCAAGCAACTTCACACCAACAACTGGCCAAAATGCAGCGGCGACCACACAACTGGAAACCAAGCATCCAAAGCATGCAGCAAGCAATGCACCGTGAAGCGCCACATTCCAAACCCTGCACGTCCACTGGCAGCAGCCCTCTTTCATCGCCTGTTGCGCTCCAGATGCACAATCAGTGCAATCATCAAAGCTACCTGTGCAGGTAGACAGTAGGACAATGCCAAAATGCGTGAAAACTTTATAGCACCTTGGTTGCATGGTATCGTCTATCGGCCCTGCACAGGAAACACATGGCAATGTGGCTGCTCCCCAGACTCGGTCCCAAGTGCAGACAGAATCGTTCCAAACAGCAGGCAGCACAGAGCACAGCGGTCAGTGACTCAGGCCTCCATGCATGTGATCAATGACTTTGGACCTAATGGGCACAGGAGGGCGGTTGCACTGAGTGGTGGTTGCAGCCAAACCTACGAATTCACCCAGTTAATCCAGCAATAGTCACCACCTTCTACCAGCATGCACAAGCAACAGCCTCGCTGCGGCACTTGACACTGCCTCAATCCCGTCTTTACACACATCACCACACCGGTTCCAGCGATGGTCACAAGGATTGGCCCAGGACTGGCACGCATTCAACTCCTCTACACGGTGGGCGAAGTGTGCACCAAATCATCCAGGACAGAAGAGCATTACCTTTGGTTTCAGTGACGCACCCAAGAACTGTCCCAGAACTGGCAAACTTCTTTGTTTTCTGTGTTCCTGTGTTCCTGTGATTAGCTGTACTCTACTGATCAGTCCGCTTCATTTGCTGGTTGAATAGATGGATTTCCTTGGCAGGGTACCTGACGCACTAGGCAGTGCATGCGGCTGCCGACACAAACCCCCCATAAGTGGTAGAGGTGAAGTCAACGTGTGCCGACTGCAGGTGACCCACCAGAATCACATGAGTGGGTTGAGGCACAAACTTGTGAGGCGGGCCAAAGATTTTGGTCAGATGGTCTGGGATGCCATTGGCAACTGCAAGCAGCAGCAACAGCAGCAGCCAGCCAAACGACTTGACTCAACAAAACGAAAATACAGACGTGAAATGACTGGACGCTCTGCTGGAGCACAGAGGCATGAGCTGCTAAGAGCGCAACCGAATCAAAGTGTCTTGCTTTGTTATGTTGTGCTGACCATCATGGCCTTATGGTGCCACGCTGGGTGCCATTGCTTGCTGTTGCATGTGCGATTGCCTGGGGCACTTACAGGGCAAAAGAAACTTGAGTGCAGAGAACGTCTTGAGGTTGGCACAAGCCTGCAAACACGACATACAATAGGCAAATTCGGCAGCGTAGACAACAGTGCCATTATGCCACCCACGCATGTGGCATCTGCATGTGAGGATGATCTGCATCTGCATGGAGTAGAACTACGCGTCCGTTCAAGCCATGAACATGCATGCATTCACGTATGCTATAAGTCTGCAAGCGATGGCCCCGTGCGATGGGATCTGCACTTGAGGCACACGTGTCCTGATGCCATGGATCGGCCCACCTGCACAACGAGCGTAAACAGAACCTGGAACTGAAGAAGCGCCACCACAGCTCCCAAAATGTACAAGGGAGGAAGGATGATTAAGAACACAAAGTTGATGCCTGAGCTGGATGGTGGTCGTGCCGATGGTGGTGCCATCTTGTCTTGGACTGGTCAGTCTCTAGAACACCCGTCTGCAGCACAAGTGCACAGCAGGCGACCAAAGGAACGCCTTAGGCAGACTGCGTGGTTCGCGATCTGCGGCTACCTGAGCTGCGAAGGGTTTGTGCAAAACGGACGTGCACGTGCTCAAGCAAGAACGTGTCAAACGGCGCTTAGATTGCATGCTTTGTCTTCGAGCGAAGCTCGGAATCGGTAGCCATGGAGCTGGTTGACAACCCCTTGCTTGTGCCTGTGTCGACGTTTGTTGTGAGTCTGGTCGTGTTTGTGGGTATCCTGATGGCCAACAAGACATCAACTGTGCCAATGCACGCCACGGTCAGGTGCGTGTACACAAATGACAAGGTTGCCGAACAACACGCGCACCAACAGGCGCCCACCAGTGGGTCACACAATTCGATTGTCTCACGACGATGCAGGACAACACGCGGCATCCGTGCGAAGTCGCCAGGAAAAGTCCCACTGGCGCCACAAACATCGCCCATGAAGAAGGTGCGGCGTGTTTCATGGAAAGTGCTTGCTTGCATGGTTTGCTTGCATGCAGCTTGCGATGCGCCCTCTTGCACAGCCAGTTCTACATACATGCGCACACAGTAATCGTTGGCCTGCTTAGTATCATAGCATGCAAGCACGTACTACTGGGTCAGCTGCTCAGTGCTGCTGTCAGGTCGCAGCAGGCTCTGTTGTACTGACGTGTCCTCGTGAACTATATGCAAGGTATGTCGCCAATTCTGGCTCGCTTGTTGGAAATGGTCTGTTGCCATCCAAGTCAACCTTGACAGGCCTCACGGCCTCCCCCATCAATGAGGACATGTTGGTGTATGACTGATGTTCAGCATCCCCTGATTTTCTTGCGCGCAGGCCAAGTCACCTGCACGGGGCAAGTCCCCAGCCAGGAGCAAGTCAGCAACGAGGGGCAGATCACCTGCAACACGCACAACCCCTGTGCAACCTGCTAAGAAGGTGGCCGCTGAGGCAGGAGCTGCAGAGCGGCCCGTGAGCCGCGGCCGCACTAGGGCCAAGTGAAGCTCCCTAGTCTGTATTTTGTCTCCCAACGTGTGAAGGATGTCCCCACCCTGGTTGTGGTCACCTCACGCAAGCCCCGTTGAGGTTCACAGGACTTCTGTAAAGAAGCTCTTCGTGGCACGGATTTGCAAAGCAAGGTACCACACTCTTGAACGAGCATCATCTTGCCTTACGTTTTGATGGCGAAATTGAGCGAATTGCGCAAAAAGGTGCTTCATGCCACGTTGTTTGTAGTCCCACATCTATCGCGGCTTCCGTTGGAGAGTGCAAATGGAAAGATCAGCACAAAAAAAAAGAAGTTTGCCGGTTCTGGGACAGTTTGTGTGAATTGGTCTGTATTACCGCCAGCAACCATTGTGTGCCAGTAAAACATGCGTATGTGCGTGTGTGTGAACCGCACATGGG
>QAXH01005235.1:2034-13687 GCA_004335635.1 Chloromonas sp. AAM2
CTGCAATAGAGGACAATGCTGGCGGTTAAGAGAGCCGTCATGGGGTGTGAGTCCCCTTACAAACGCAACCCTGAACACTGATCGGATTTTGGGCCGGTCGGAAGTAGGGACTGTCACTGTACGCGTCTCGTGCACCAGATGGTGGCGTGGATCTGGGTTGGCTGGCCACCGTCATCTCCTTCTTCCTGTTGGTGGCACAACAGCTCATTGATGGTTTCCGAGGCAAGAGACTTGCCAGCACAGCGGTTATCTCAGCGTGGCAGCGTCTGCGACGTCGAAAGCAAGTCCGTCCGCAGGGTGCGCATGACGTCGCACTTGAGATCCCAGATGAGGGTGCACAGGAGGGTGTGCAACAGGGTGCAGAGGAAGATGTGTGCAGGGTTTTTGTTATGTGGAAGGGTACCACATGTGGCATCACTTTCATTTGTGGGATGTCAAAGAAGTTCAGTAGATGTTGCCACCTTGTACCCACTCTATGCTACACCCTGTGCATCCTCCTCTGCATTGTGTCCATGTGTATGGGGGATGCACATGGACACCATGCAGAGGAGGATGCACAGGGTGTTGCTCAGTGTGTTCCTCGCTCAGCTCAAGGCAAAGTTCCTTGCCCGCAACACTGTGCGCACCAGCATTGCCTGCGTATGTAGAAAGGTGGCTGCGGCCCAGCAATCTATCAGCTGGGGGTTGTTGTTATGTGGAAGGGTACCACATGTGGCATAACTTTCATTTGTGGGATGTCAAAGAAGTTCAGTAGATGTTGCCACCCTGTACCCACTCTGTGCTACACCCTGTGCATCCTCCTCTGCATTGTGTCCATGTGTATGGGGGATGCACAGGGTGTAGCACAGAGTGGGTACAGGCCCCCATAACAACAACCCCCAGCTGTAGATTGCTGGGCCGCAGCCACCTTTCTACATACGCAGGCAATGCTGGTGCGCACAGTGTTGCGGGCAAGGAACTTTGCCTTGAGCTGAGCGAGGAACACACTGAGCTACTGGTGCACATTGTTTGGTGTGCACGTGCGACCGCGCACTTGGGACAGGGCATGGGCAGCGCCCAGCCAGCAGCAACCTGAATCGTTTTTGAGGTGTGAGTATTGAGTTTACTCTGAGCAGGATGGTATGTCAAGGTTAAGTCTTTGTGTGCCCCAATTGTGCTCTTCTTCTCCAAGGCCTTCCTGGCCATCTGGTCTTGACGTCTGATATTACGCTTTATCTTAAAGAGCTCTGGTAGTTGTTTTGGCTGGTTTGCGTTCCGTGTGACAACACAAGGGTGTGGGACTGCACAACAACGTCGGTGGCTGTTCGTCTGCCTGAACGGGAGAGTTTGAATTGTGTTTGGAGGAAGGAAGGCGACACGACTTCTGGCACCTGTTTGTGCCTTGAGCTACTTGGGAGACTCAGGTGATGCATGCCCAGCAACAGCCTCAGAGCACCCTTTTGAGAAAGTCTGTGGCAGCTGTGCCATTGACTCAACATACGCCTCAAGACCTTTCCCGCACTATGGTTACACATCTTTTGTGTCGTGGCGCAAGTGCTTCTCAAACGAAAACATGAAATGACAAAAACAGGCCCTACAGTGCTGGCCGTCTGAACGCCAGATTGCCTGCATGGCTAGCCTCAATCATGCGGCAGAGCATCAAGCGGTCTTGTTGTACGCAGGCACACATCTGTTGATGTTTCTGCTGTTGCACCACTGTCGCTGGACTTGGACTCTAGGGCTTGAAGCAGAGTGACGAACAGGATCAACCGCTTAACAACCGTAATTGCCAAAAACCTGAGCAACAGCCATTGGCCTACCACACAACATGGCACAGAAAAGCTGAGCAGTTCATGAGCAATCAGGGAAGAGTGTGTACGGACACGTCTGATAGTGTTATGTACAGCCTGGAATAGAAGTGTGTAGGCAGTGTCGGCCTGTGCACTGGAAAATTCATATTCGTATATGATCTTCGACCATTACCAGCCCTCCAACATCTCCCACCAAGCCCAACATTCATGCAGCATTGCGGGAGAGTACCGCCTTTCAACTCAACTGTTAACCATTCCCAGCAACCTTTCAAAACTATTGCAGTGCAGCTCTGCTGTGCACACTTCACATGCCTGTATCCAGCACAAAATTGGACGGGCAGGCAAAAACCCGCCGTGGATTCATGACAAGCTTCTGGCCATTCCTGCCAACACACCTGCGTTGCACACACTGGAACACAGCCTCAAGCCTTTCAGACCATCAGCTAGGGTGCAGTCCCTGCGGGACAGCGCCAACAAACTCCTCTTGTTTGTTCTTGCTTGATTCCCGTTACACTCCCGGAGGCCAGGACACGCCAGCCTTGCCGTTGTTGGTACCTGTGGGCAAAGAAGGGTTTCACATTAGTTGCCCGACCTCCTTAACTATGCCAGCCAGCATCCACCTCCTGAGCGCACCCGGCTTCAACGTTACCTGTGAGCACGGCTCCCAGGCCGCCCAGGAAACTGAAGGAATTGAAGCTCTCCTCCTCGTCCTCCATGGAGTCCATGTTGGGAGCGCGTGTGTCGCGGTCAAAGCCCGCCATGTCGGCAACGATGGTGTTCTGCCAGCCGGGCACTGGGTCCTTGTAGCCGTCCTCGCCCTCCTCGTCAGGGATACTGCAGGTAATGGATAGCATTATGATAACCAATGCAGTTGCACAAACAACCAAGTGAGAAGGGCACGTGTTACAATGGTAGGCATGTGTGAAGAGGGTAGGCATGTGTTACAAGGGTAGGCATGCGTGAAGAGTTTAGGCATGCGTGAAGAGGGTAGGCATGTGTGAAGAGGGTAGGCATGTGTGAAGAGGGTAGGCATGTGTTACAAGGGTAGGCATGTGTGAGTGGGAGGGTAGGCATGTGTGAAGAGGGTAGGCACGTGTGAAGAGGGTAGGCATGTGTGAGTGGGAGGGTAGGCACGTGTGAAGAGGGTAGGCATGTGTGAGTGGGAGGGTAGGCATGTGTGAAGAGGGTAGGCATGTGCGAAGAGGTTGGGCATGTGTGAGTGGGAGGGTAGGCATGTGTGAAGAGAGTGGGCATGTTTAACAAGGGTGGGCGTGTGTGAGTGGGAGGGTAGGCATGTGTGAATGTGAGTAGCAGGGTGGGCACGTGGTGCAAGGGTGCGCATAGGCCAAGCGACTGAACTGCGTAAGTGATGCTTTGCTCATTCCCGTCTGCTCAGCCCTGCTCGTCAGGAATGCTGCAGGATTGGAAACGTGTGACATGTGTGTGAGACAGTGTGACAAGAGTGGGCATGCGAGAGAAGGGTGGGAACATGCGTGAGAGGCGGGCACATCCGTGATCGTGATGTGCGCGCATTCATGCATCTGTACAAGGGTCGCTGTCAGTCTTGAGTACACCCTACCCTGCCCATGCCTACCACCCACACTCGCTGGCATCGCTCCTGTGTACTAGCTTCACAACAAAGATGAACAGGCGCGGCAGCTGCCACTTCCATGTCGTATATCACACCACTTACATATTTGCCTTGTATACATGTCATAATCACTATAACTGCCACTCACATGTCATCATCAACTTGCTTGAATCCCACCCTCTTGCTGCTCCACTTGTACTCCCGTTTGTATGTCATATCTACCGCCCTAGTTGCTGCTTTGCACCGGTCTAATTACTCACATGTCGTCGTCAATCTGGTCCTTGGTCACACCCAGGCGCTGGGTGAGGTACTTGAGGGGGATCTCCTTGAGGGTGCCGGCGGCGGTGGAACCGATGATAACGTCCAGGTCACGTGGCTCTCCGTCGGTTGATGCCTTGGCCATCAGCTGGAGCTGGCGGGGGGACATGGTCTGAACAGGCTCATGCACAAAGCATAGGGACAGTATTAGTCAGTAGTGTGCACAAGTGAGATGCGACCATTGTAGGAGCAACCATTACACAACCGAGTGCTGTCAGTTCTTCTTGTCCCAAGTCTGCCCGACAGAGAATGGTAATGTTAGTCATCAGTGTCAGTGCACCAGCTTCACGCCCGTACTGATTACAGCATGCCGGGATTACATACATGACATACGGGACGAGCGAGGCAATGCAGGCACACAGCAGGACGGAATGAACATCAAAGACAGTTGCCCCACAGCAGCTTGTCAAACGCATACCGCTACACATGTGATGCGCTAGTGCAAAGGTTGCTGATACTGGCCAACAAGCCGCACCCTACCACCAATCCACACCCTTTCGCTTCCGCACTATGAAGTCTTCCACCACTAATTGCTGCATACCATCAAACAGCGTTCCCAATGACAATGACACACACACACCGCCCACCAATGAGACTACCACCACTCACCGGCACGCGCCCCAGGTCGATGTGGTACTTGGTGCCGTCCATCACCACAAACACCTTGGCTGGCGCAACGAACTCGAGGGATGGCACGCCGCTGTCCGCTGTGAGCTCAGTGGCCCAGTTGTGGATCTGCGCAGGAAAGGAAGGCGCAACAACCTCGGGAACAGTACCAAGTGAATCTTGTCCTGCTATCTCCCAACCCGCTACCGTACTGCTCCAAACTAGTTTGTGAACTGGAAAAAAACCCTTTCAGTAGCTTTGCAAACTGAACTAGGTTGCGGAATGGGCCGGAAAAGGATGGTTTTTAAACTGGTACTTTTAGGATTGATAAATAACATTAATTCTGTTGATTTCACAAGCCTTCTCGAGCAACTGCACTCAACAAAGCCACTACCAGACAACTGCCAATGACTGACAGGGCAGGGATAAGCCATGAAAGTCCATGCAAGCCATGTGAACACATCCTACTCAGATCTCACAATACACCCTCACTCTTTACCATTGTACTTGCGAGACTAACTAGTTTGTGGATCAACAGGCCAATGCGCAAAAAAAAAATGGTTGCGAACCGTTCCTGACTTGGCTTTGCGCTCCTGACTCGCTCCTTGCAATTGGTTTGCGACGTTTCTTTTTCTCGCAAACTAGTTCTAGTTCTAGTTTTTGGTGCCGCTGAGTGCGGTGTTCCACATGCCAACCTCCGGCTCTGTCTGGTGCGCTGTCCTAGCAAACAGACGTGCTTGGCACCCAGATGATCACGACCACTCTCACCTGCACGCCTGTCACCACGGCGTAGTTGGCCTTGCTAGTGTCCACGGCCTTCTCAATCAGGAACTCCAAGTCCTGCAATACACCACACATTTGAATCATTGGTTTGTTCTTATGCTTCATGACTGATTGCTCATGACTGCGTGTATGTACGAGTGCGTGCGTGTACGGGCTGTCCCATTACATCGTGACAAGCACACCCGGAGCAGGTCGCGACGCCTTGCTGGCCAGCATGCTTACGCCGTTGCAGCCGGTCGTCTATCAGCACAAGCAGCACAAGGCCGAACCCCTTGTACCAATGACACCCATGCCCACAGCCTTGCCCTGTCAGATCCAGCCACTGAGATCCCCAGGCGCCCCTATGTTCTGCTCACGTTCGTGATGGTGCGCTCGGCCACGTGGGTCATGTCCACCAGGTTCATCTTGGTGGGGTCCAGGCCCTCGTAGCGCACACGCCGGGCCAGGCGCTGCTTCAGGATTGAGTACTCAGGGTCGGCGGCATCGTGCACACCAGGCACCTGCACAGTGATTGTGCAGCGCCGAAATCTCATCACCACCTCATTGCCGAACCACATAAAGCCACAGGCAGACCCTAAGCGCATGTTGAGCTGGCCGACTCAAGAGTGTTAATGAGTGTGTCCGATTTCCAGTCTGGACCAAGAGTATGGCTGGAGGACCAGTCAGTGGGCAAACTTGGACTGCCCCATAAACGTTGTAAAATAACCATATTGTCAGATGGAGTGGAGATTACCAAGACTGCCGAAGAACCTAGACGGTGCATGACAAGCACCATGCAGCGGTGACAAAAGTTGTGTCCACCTGGTGAGCTTCATGACTGCCCATATGTGCCAGCGTGCCCATGCCAAGACGCCATGTCGTGAGTGGTTTGATCGAGCTTCGGGTGCCTGTCCGTGTCTGGTACGGAGCTGAACACCTTGCTAGTGAAACAAACATGGCTGTCAGCACGCCGCTTACCAAGTTTGATAGAGCAGCAAACAAATGCGAAACACACCTTGCAATTCTTCTTGTAGCCCTCGGCCTTGAGCTCGATGAGGCACTTTTGCAGTGCACCGCAGGCGCAGGACTCGGATGGGCGGCCGGGGCGGGTGATGGCGCCGATATCACCGGCGGAGTTGATGCCGATGTGGGGGAAGGCGAAGAACACATAGTGCTCCTTGCCGTTCTGAAAGGCACAGGACCAGCATGGCCAATGAGACGCCAGATCCGTATTCTAATCCTACCCTGGTGCCCATTGACATTGTGTTTTCCTTGCTGCTCAGCATGCACAACTCCTGCCCTCAAAATGCACACGACACTGAAGGGAGAGTGGTGTCAGTGGGTCCTCGGCCAGGCAGCTCGTTGGGCAACCGACAAATGTCACCCCCAATGTTGCCATAGTCACGTGCACAACTTGAGTGTTGATCTCACCGAGATGGGGGAGTGGCTGAAGCCCGCGCCCATGCCAGTGAGGCCGCATGTGAGCACGGCGCCCAGACCGTTGGTGTTGAAGGATGAGCCGAACACGGCCTCGATCTTGTCCTTCAGCACAGTTGTGACCTCATCACGGCACAAGTTGGTCATGGCTGCGGCAAAACGGCGGTTTGGTCGGGTTAGGGTCCGACAACCAATATAAACAAATAAAACCGTGGAGATGATGCTGGCCTGCAACTGCAACACCAATGACAGCCAAACCTTCCTTACTGGTAGGGTTCTCGCCAGTGAATCCAAAGCCATTGAGTGCAACTTCCAGCCTTGCAATGAAGTCAATGACAGCCTGACAGATTTTAATCCAAGCTTTCAATATAATCAATCAACAGCTCACCGATAGAGTTCTCGCCAGTGAAGCCAAAGCCATTGAGGGCCACCTCCAGGCGAGCCATAAAGTCTGCACAAACAAAGGCGCCTCAAAGTTAGCACCTGCGGATATGTGATGGGTGCACCTGTCACATCAAGCCAATAATGAGCAGGAATGAGCAGGAATGAGCATGAACCGTGTCACCACACCCATAACTCACCGTCCACGCCCATGGCCCGGTTGAAGTGCCGGGCTACGGACCGGTGCCTGCAATCAGGACAATGCATCAAGGAGAAGTGTCCATGCATGAGGCAGGAGGGCTACCATCATCAAGATGAAGCATCATCCACACACAGGGCAGTAAGGGTATAGCTGTACTCTCTGATTGGCTTATTCTGACATCCACACCCATACCGGGTTGAAATGCCGGGTCGACGCCTTGAAAGTGCAATTATCACAAGAAGAAGAGTGCAACAGACGCTGGTGGGGCCTGTCCGAGATTTGTCCATGCAAAAGCCCGGGAAGGCCAGAACGTGCGGTAGATTGGCGAACGCCAACCCCAGATAGGGCTACAATGGAGCGACTTTCTGCACGCTTTTCCCATGATTTGCAAGATACACCTCCGCTAAGCCCTTTCACACCTGCGCGCCAAGCTGAGCTGGTGCTCGGGCGTAAGCAGGGGACGAGCTGCTGTTGGTGAGGAAGGGGTTTGTGTCTGGACCTCCGCTACGCTGACTTCAACGGCATTGGCCACGACGCACTCGCGTTTTACTGGGCCAGCGATCCAAGGCTGTGCGGGCGTCGCAGATGGCCTGGATGCGCATGGCCGGCTAGTGCGCCCTAGGCGCTGGGTGACGCCAGTGGTTGCCATTTGATGGTATCTAGCTCTGCTTAGCTGTCCAGTCGGCTGTCTCATGGAAGGAGAGCTTACAACACCTTACCCTACTATGCTTGGCAGATTTCCAAAGTAGTTGCTTGTCAGTTATTCAGTTCCAATCCGCAATTCGGAATTTCCCCTTCTGGGTATTGCTTCACGGCACAGTACCGTCACGACTGTTTGACAAGACGCCTGTGGGCTCCTCCTTGCACCTGGCTCGACTGAAGCACGTGCCAGGCCAACCAGTGCCAGCACCTCTCTGTCCTCTGTTTGCGGGTGCAGCAACATTGGCCTACCACAGCGTGCAATGTCTCCTGCTCCGGAAGTGGAGAAGTATGACAAGCCAAGCATCAAGGAAAAGCTCCACTCAGCCTCGTCTTGGGTAAAAGACTACACGACCGCGATTCGACAAGGGAGGCTGCACCCATTCACATTAGTGGAACGGAAAACTCGTGCTGCAACGCGCGATGAGCCTTGGTGAGATGTGGTGATTCTCATGCCAGATACTCATGCTGTGTGCTGGCATTGAGATGTGTTGTACAAGTCACACAGACAGGCGTCTGCACCGTTAGCATGAGATGTGTTGAGGTGCCGGAAACATGCGCACGTACATCTTGTCTTGCACGTACACAAAGTGCCCACCGGGCCCACATGACCGGCGACTTGTTAGGACTGATCCATAAAATCTTAGAGCATGCTGTGAACTTGTAGCCTGGGCTGTCCATGGCATGGGGAACAAGACACACGCAATGATATAAGGACACCTGTACTCTTTTGCATGCCAGTCTCACACACTTTCATGTTGACGTGCCTCGTCCACTGTTCCAGATTGTATCCAGTTGTTTCAAATTGATTGTGTTTCAAAACTGGCAAACATTTTTTTTCTTGCAGGGGCCCTACTGGCGTGCAGCTGAATGAACTTGCCCAACTGACACACGATGAAGTCAACGCACATATCATATTTGTGAGTAAGGGTTCAGGTGACGGCCCTAGGTGTCACACTAGCACACATATCTACCACATGGGAACATGCAAATGGATGCGCACAGGACTGAATGCATGTGCCAAGTTGGCGTTCGAGGGTGCCACATGGCTGATGACAAGTTTCTGGGTAACATACGTGTCAGATGATAGTCCCTGGGTGCCACACTGGCAAAGAGAATGCCTTTAAACAATTGAATACACATAGCAGTGTTGTGCCGCACATGCATGCTTCCCATGAAGTAGTGTGAGGTATTGTGGGACACAAAGCATGGCTGCCCTTGTGGTTTCTTGTTGCGGTAGGGCCCGCAACTGCTGACAGATGCTGATGTTTTCTACGAGCATGCTTGGATGCTTGGATGCATGGATGAATGGGTGAGATGCATGCCTCGCATACCCTTCCACGTGCATGTCCACGTGCACGTGCATGCGCAGGCTGTGCTGGAGCACCGGCTCATGTCACATGGCGAACTGTGGCGCAATGTGTACAAGGTAAGCATTGTGGCACCTACTTGATTGCTGGCAGGTACCTGGAGGTGAGCAGGCAGGTCAAGTCAGGCGCTCTCTCAGCTGTTCTGGGATACATCGGCCATACCGGGTATAGCGGTGATTGTGTAGCTGTTGCTTGGCCTCAGTGTTGGTAGCAAGCCAGGTGCCTGGAAGTAACATGTCCACAATTGCATGCTGTTGTGGATGCTGCACTTTGAACTTAAGGTCAAACGTGCACCAGGTGGGCAGGCAAACAGCATGGTGGTACACATGGCCCGGTTACTGGATGCAATGCTGCTTAATGATGAACCGTTTCATTGCGCTCTTCATGACCTGTTGGTGCACCAATGCCTTGCATGGTATTCCCATGCCGTTCTCCCCCAACTTTGTTTCACAGGCTCTTCAGGTGTTGGAATTTCTTGTCAAGCGCGGTTCGGACCGCTGCCCGCTGATGGCCGCACCCCTGCTGCCCCTTCTGGCCTGCCTGGGCAACTTTGCGTACGTGGACAAGGAGGGCAAGGACATGGGCATCAACGTGCGCATTAGGTGAGGGGGTTCAAACATCACTCATCGATTCCCAGTCTCAGCTGGTGTTGGTGCTGCTGTGTTGCTGTGTTGGTATTGGTGGTGGTGCTGTGGTGGTTGTTAGTGGTGCTGGTGCAGGTGGCAGGTGCAGGTGGTGATGTTGGTAGAGTTGGTGGTGGCGGTGGTGTTACGTGGCCTGCAGTTTGGGGAGGACTGCTCAGTGCGGGCAAGAACAAGGGGGCAACTGAGGGCAATGGACTGGCACATCCGTAGAGTGGGTTGTCTTGCCATTCCAGGACAAGGCTCCCACTGTCAACCAGCCTACAAAGAGTTTCCCGATCACGCGCCTGCCAGGCGCCCCGACTGCGTCCTGTCATCAGCTATCAGTCCACCCCAACCATGTGCCCCTTGTGCCCTAACCATGTGCCCTCATCCCTGCTGTGCCCTAACCATGCATGCTGACCATGTGGCTCAACCGTCTGCCCTAACCGTTTGCCCCATGTGCCCCATGTGCTCCTGTCAGAGCTGCTGCCGTCGCCATGGTCCTTGAGGACATGGAGTCACTATGGGTGGTCAGGCATCAGTTGGCGGACCGCATGCGGAGGCACTATGAGGAGTGGGTGGCCAGGCCCATGGCGCCCACGCATGAAGACATGCAGGTGTGCGAACAGGTGGGGAACTGAATTTACGACAACACTGATGATACGGGTGCTAGTAGCATGTTGAGGGCACCATGCTGACGCTCTGCATGGGGGGACATGTAGGTGGCTGCCACTGGGTGATCTCAGCAGCACGCCACGAGTTGCATGCCCGTAGTATTCAAAAAGCCGTATAGCAGCGTCAACTGACTGGCCTCAGGCCTGCTTTTCTTGTGAGACTTGAGGCGTGCCTACTGCGTTTTCTGCTGAAGGAATCTGCTGAAGGCGAGCAGCGGGCAGATTGGCAGAGGTGCATAGGCACGCATGTGCAGTTCACGTGTGTCATGCATGCATTCATGCATGCACACTGCCATGTGACACTGCCTCAGTGACACTTGTTTTATCGTTTATTTTTATCCTTTTGCTGCAGCTTGATGGCACGGCCCCGGCCCCCACCAGCCCGCCCCGTGCCGGCCACACAGGCACCCGCTCCGCGGGCGGCAGCAGCCGCGCACACAGCCCACCGCGTGCGGGAAACACAGGCGGCAGTGGCGGAGCCTTGACTAACCACAAGGCACTGATCAGTGCAGAGGTGGGTGTGTCTAGTAGGGCGAGCCAGGGGGGGAAATCTTGGGTCACCCCAAGGTACCTGAGTTGTACGGCTTGGATAGATACAACGACCCAGACCCAACTTCAACACATTACAGAACAATGAACCCACATCATATTGTCCACATCGTGTTTGCCGTTCTTGTCACCTCCTTGCACATCAATCCATTTTCCTTGTCTGTGATTCAGGAAGCGCGGCGGTTGGCAGTGCGTTTGAATGGCTTGATGGCGCGGCCCGAGAACCGATTCTGCGCTGACTGCAAGAGCCAGGAGGCGGCTGCCCGGGCTAACTGGGCCTCTGTCAGCTGCGGCGTGTTCATCTGCCTCAGATGTGCGGGTGTGCACCGGGGGCTGGGCGTGCATATATCACAGGTGGGAAAAGGATGGGAAAACAAGGGGGGAAAAGGATGGGAAAACAAGGGGGGAAAAGGATGGGAAAACAAGGGGGGAAAAGGAGCCAGTATCTACCAAGTAGGGAAACTAGTATCTACAAAGTAAAAACCCGTGTAAATGGGGTGGAAGGGAGAAGAAAGCAGGGTAGAAAAGGAGGTGGCAAAGGGAAGGGAAGGAGGCGGGGAAAGAGGAGGGAAAAGGAAGGGGGGGAGAAAGAGGATGGAAGCAGGGGGAAAAGAGGATGGAAGCAGGTAAAGGGGGGGAAAAGGAGGAAGG
>QAXH01005235.1:14802-28512 GCA_004335635.1 Chloromonas sp. AAM2
GGCCCCCCGACACACGCGCCACTGGCCCGTCCCCGTCCCCGTCCCTCGCTCCCGCCTCTCCGCTCACCACCAGTCCTGCGGGCTCCGGCCCCACGTCGATAGATGGTGCATTGCCCGGTGCAAAGAAGCTCATGTCTGTTGTCGGTGCAAGCGCAAGCCTGCGCCCGGTGGTGCAGGCGGCGCGAACGGGCCCCCACACGTCCCCCGCGCTTTCCGCCCCTCCTTTCCCCGCATCCCCGCCCCCGCTCGGGCGGGCCGCCACATCCCCGCCCGCCCACCTCGCCACCCAGCCCACCATCGCCTGGGACGACGAGCCCAGCCCCAGAGCCGCGTCTACGCCCGTTGCCGCAGGCACGGCTTCGGGGCCGTTGATGGGGCAGTTGCTGCCGTTGGATGATGAATCAGAAGAAGGGGATGTGGACGGCACGGAGGGCGGAGTGAGGCAGTCGGGGCAGGACAGGCCGGCTGTGCTGTTGGACCCGCGGCTGGGCGTGCTGGAGTGGCTGGATATCCAATACCAGGGGTGGGTGACGGCCTATGTGATCACCCCTGGTCCATGGCTGTAAATACAAAAATGACTCCAAACCTGTACTGGGTGTGATAGGAAAACGTCTTACAGGGAATGGGAGCCATTGCGTTTGAGAATTGCATGCTCGTCAACGGATGTCGTGGGCTGGGCAGAGGGACTGTGTAGAAAGCCCAGGGGCACGAGGCAAGAAGGTAGGGTCAGATCGTACTGGCCAATCATGATGCAATCATCTTTCATCATCATTGGCTGCACAACTGGCTCTCCAGTGCGTTTGCTGAAGGAGCTGCTTGCTACGCCTACTATTTCTCTTACTGAGGCATGCTGATGCCTCGTCCACTGCAGGGCGCCTGGAGCCATGCCGCTTATGACCGCCATCCCCATGGGCCCTCTCACACCCACCAACTCCCAGCACCAGCTCACCTCACCCTCCCACGTGGGTGGCCAACTGACGCACGTGATCCTAACCGCCCCAGGCGTTTCACCCACGTGGGCCCCTGGCTACCTCCCCCCACGCCACTCCGGCCCCGCCACCCCTCTCAGCTCACCTCACACTTCCCACACACACCCCTCACACTTCCCTCACACCTCACCCTCAACCATACCCCCTGGGGCCATCTACACAGCGGTTCAACTGCCTCATGGTAACCACCTCCACCCGACACTCCCAACCGCCGCGCATCCTCACATGGTCGCAATCGCTGCACAGCATGTGGTTCTGAATGGCCATGCAGGCCCACACTTCAGCCCACTTGTCTATGCCCCACACATGCACCAAACCCCTCTACCAGACAACCAACTTGCATCTGCTTTGGAGGAAATAGCCGCCTCTACAACCACTGGTATTCCAACTACCAGCCCAGAACCAGCAACCGACCAACTAACTGACAGGCCTGGTAGCACCGGTGACACGCCACCAACCGTTTCTGGTGCACCAGAGACCCACCCGCTCACGCAGCCGTTTGGGTCTGCGCAATTAGCCGACGAAGATTTATTGGATGCCCCAATACCACCCCCAGTAACCGCCCCGGTTGTGCCCGTTTCTTCTTCCCATGCCAACGACCCTTTCCGCGCCTCCATGCTGCCCTTCCCGTCCCCCGCGGCCACCGGTTCCGGCACCTACAGCCAGAGTGTCCACCACGTGCCCCTCAACCACCACAACCGCCACAACCACAATCCCGCTGCGGGCTCCCCGCCCGTCCCCGGCAAGCGGGGCTCGGCGTCATCAGTCGCCATGCGTGCAAGTAACCACCCAGCCTCACCAGGCTACGGCACGTCAGGCTCCTCTTCACCAGCCCGAACAGACCTGCCCGCATCAGCAGGTTCCTTGGACAACCTGCTCCGAGACCAGCTGTTTTCGTTGGACGTTTCTCTGCGGTCGGGGTCGGTTGGGTCGGTTGGAGCCGGCGCCGATGCGGGCATTCCGCAGCAGCCGTTGGTTCAGTCCGAGGCCCGCAGCAGGCTAGCGGCTGCTGGAGTGGCACAACCGACCCGGGTGCAGGCAGCTACGATTGCAGCGGGGACAACTCAACCAGATGGGAGCAGGAGTGTGAGGGAGGGCTCGCTATCCCAAGCAATGGCCAGAGGACGCTGGCTGCCTCAGGAAGAAACGGGCTGAAACGGACTGATCACATGGTGGACCGTACCTTGGATTGAGGATATGAACTCAAATCGGATTCAGCAGATCTGCCTTGGAAGTCATTCATCAGTCAAACAGCGATCCCAGAACCCAATCCAGCCAATGGCTACACAAGTATGAACCTCAAGAATCAAACCATTTCAAAATCTGCACTTTTCCAATTGCCGAACATTGCATCTGCAGGAGCAGATTATGGCAAACCAAGAACGCATTTGCTGTCACTTTGCCCGGCACATCAGACCGACCTGTCATTACCTGGCCACACGGGCTACAAGTTATCACATGCATCCACCAGTGCAGGTGGTTCAATCATCTGCCGTGACTTCAGCATGTGTATGGACGGCCTCAGGACTGTACATGGTTAGGCATACAGTACTCTACTCTTGTTTACATGGCCATCAGTCCACGGGGACTGCTTAGGGGGGCAAGGGCGGAAGGAAAACAGGCAACCTATTGGTCACCACTGCACCCTTAGCAACAACCGCAAAATCAACAGGCACTCTGTGACTGTGCATATTAGATCACAAGGTGGTTGAAAAAAGAAGTTAGCAGACGACAAGGCCAGCTTTGTGCCTGGAGGTGACAGTCAAGAAGAGTGGTTGCCGCTGCCACAGCGCTATGAACCTTGGCATGTCTCCAGGAGACAGGGCGTCCACCTAGGATGCTGACAGAACGTTCAAGCTTCTGCCGTCAATGCATACAACCTGAAACCAGAGATTCCCAGGTCCTCCCGCGGAGGGCTTGGCTGAACCCGTCGATAGCATGCGCGTGTCATGGAGGCGGCATCTCGGATCAGTCAGCCTGGATGGGCCATGATTTGTGTTTGGAGGCCAGCAAGGGCACACGGGCATGAGTGCACTGGGCTAGACTGCTATCCCAGTATCAGGAAAAGCCATGACTGTTACAATGTCAGTTAGCTTTCAGGTTGGAGATTTTCCTGAGCGTGGTTGCATCATTTCATGGTGCAACACCGTGTGTGTTTTTCTCATTTCAACGTACTATGCCTGAGCATGGTAACAGACAAGCACTGGATAAGAATGGCACTGGATAAGAATCTCCCTTCTCTAAGTCATTGATGAGCTGCCTGGCCAAATTGGGATTCTGACCGGCCAGTCCTGCTTCCGGCAGGTGCTCAGTGCTTCGTTGCATGGGTTGCTTCGCTGCATGCGTTGCTTCGCTGCATGGGTTGCTTCGTTGCATGGGTTGCTTCGCTGCATGGGTTGCTTCGCTGCTTGGGTTGCGCTAGTGGTGCAGAACTGGCAATTCGTCCTTGTATGGCATCACTGTCAGCTTTCTTCTCTGTGGACCTCCAGCACAAATTGCTCTACTCGGGTCTGTGGCAGGATTTGCTTGACCAGGTGTCCTAGGTACTGTGCGAGTATGGCCATGTCTGTTATTTGCTAAGCAACGGGTCAGGCCCACTAAACACCAAGGACCATGCATATGCTTAGTGGCTTCATTACATCAGCGTAGCCGAGACCGCACAGCACTGTGTAAAGGGGATTCAGAGCGCCCACCTGTTCGCAGTGACAAAATGTGGTTGGCCACTCCCCTCGGAGCACATTCGCATCCCACCTGGCCTCGCTCATAGCCGAGTTCCAGGGGCAGCACCCCGCGAAGCATCACTACTTGAAAGGACGCAGAAGAAATCGATCAATGTCAATCAGAAGCTCTATTGGCAAACACAGTAAATCGTTGTCATTTCCCACAGTTGTCCCGCCATTATCCAAAGCGCATTGTCAACACAACCCATAGTCATACACAGAAATATTCCAGCTGCGGCGCCCGTGCCTGCACCCACTCCTGTGCGGCTGGCGCATGCTGCGCCTGCCCGGCCAAGGGCAAAGCGGGCGCTTCTGGTGCCCTGTGTGCGAGTCCACGCAGCACCTGACAGCCATCCCAATAGGAGGGCATGAGTGCCAGGGCTGTTCAAACTTTATTAAGGAGAATGTATGGTACTGATCTGATTGCCCCATGGCTGGCATTGCCACTGCATGACAGACTGGATTGAGGACAATGCATTTCACTCAGCTGCATCTCTAGGGAATGACTTTGCTGACTTCAGGTGGTGTGGCAGGACTTTGAATCCGACTTTGAATCCGACTAAGGCTTGGCAGTTGCGTTGGCTAGGATCCGACTAAAATTGAGTTTGCACCTTGAAAATTGTGAAAGTTTCGACTAACTTTCGCGAAATCTTCTGCCTTCGGCGGGGTCCGACTCATTTTGAGTTTCCTTTTCAGGGTTCGTATGGTGCGTTGACATGGCATGATTGGGCTGACCCCAAGGTCAGGTCCCAAGATGATCATACACGCCCCAAGGATGCACGACGTTTCTTTCCGTTGACAATGTCGCTGAATGACAATCTCCATTTATATGGCTAACGAGACGCTTGGGAGGTGCCCCGTGGGGTGATAGCCGCAAGGGACGCACCACCCCTTGGCTAACCCGGCTCAACTCCCCTTCACTAAAAGAAATTCTTTCAATGTGCGCAAATACTGGTGATTTGCGTCGGACGTGTTTGAGGTGTTCACTCCCTGGTCGCATCGCCAGAAGGTTTACCAAATTTCAACTGTCATTGCATAACACAGGAGTGTATGTTTTGTGTAAATTTGTCATTGCGTAACACAGGAGTGTATGTTTTGTGTAAATTTGAGGTGTGACATTATTTATCGGTGAGCGTCGTTTGTCATTTACAGATGCATTGATTAGTATGTGTCATCTCAAAGCTTGGCACTGTTTGGCAGATGCGCGTTACATGCCGTTCGGTGAAGAGGGATAGCCAAGAGTCTCATAAGTGACGCAGGAGAGCACACGGAGGAGTAGGGTCATGGACTGACTAAGCCGAAGAAATGCTGGCTATTTACAGGAATGCAATGTACGGTCTCATCGTGGCGTTATGCATGTACGATTCACATGAGGGGAGGGACTCCAACCCGTCCCACATACAAGTGAAGGGGATTATGACGCACCGCGATTGTAATGGTGGTGGCAACCCCACGACGTGCTATCCTATCCGCAAACATCGTTAGACCTGAATTGGCCGTCTCTCAATATCAGGTGGCGTTGCTCCCACCTAGTGGCGGGCGAGGCTCATGCGCTCAAGAATTGCAACAGCACACACGTGCAGAAGCTGATGAGATGAGAAGTTTGCCGCACTCCAGGTCATGTGTAGTGATAATTAGGTGATGCGTTGGGTGACCTCACATGCCAGAGGAATGTCAACGAAGCATTCACGTGATGAAGATGACAAGGTTACCAAAAGGATCATCAGCGGGTTACTACAGGGTTACTTTAAGTTGCGGGGGTGATGACACCTACCAGCGCCCTTCCAAGCCAGTCATAGAGAGAAAACGGTGCAACAGCTGCTACAACCAGAGTCAATAGGCTTGAATACTAGGTCTGCTGATGCAACATCTAGTCAGACTTAGGCAAAAACAGAGGAACAGAGGTCTGTAGCCTCGAATACTTGCTTTTGTGGGCACCCGTCTGTTACACCAAAGCGATATCAATTCACACACATCAATAAGCTACCACTCGTGTCTTGTAAGCCGGTGCCGTTTGCAATCGCCGTGTGAGGCTCGACTCGAGCATGGTCTTGCTGGGTGGGTAGCCATTGAGTTGGTAGCGGGAGGTCTTGAGCGCGTCGCCAGTGTTGTATCGGGCTGTGAGGGTACGCAGGTTCTCACGGACATCCTACAATGCAGCAATCAGCGGCAGAAGAGTAAACTGCAAGAAATACCGTAAAGTTAGCAGTAATTGGGACTCCAGTTTGGCGAATGGAATGGACCCGCCAAGTTGGCTCCCACCGCTTTTTCAGCTTGGCGGCCCGCCAGAAGCGGGAAAACGGTCAAATTTCAACGGCACTTTCAACAGCCATCGACAAAGTTTCAAGAAATTCTGTCGTGTACTTTTTGAGCAATTCGTCTAAGTCCTTTGCCCCTCCCTGGAGAACCCCCCTAACGCGATGATATTTTCAAAATCTAACTTCTGGGAGTTGTAGGATATTCGCTACATACCGCGAGCCGCATATAATGAAGAAACTTTAGAGAGTGAATGTCCTTGGCCTGAACACTGGTTTGAAGTGCGGTGCCATGTGTGGTTTAGTGGCGTCATGCGTGCATGTAGTGGTGTTGGGTGTTGTGTTTCCATGCATTTGAGAGTGTTTGCAGCTCTCGCCAAATGCAAAAACTTGTGCACATTTGAGACCACCGGGCCCGCCAATTTCAGGAAAAATTGTCGTTTTGAAGCCCCTAAAAAACCAATTCGCCAAGTTCCATGACCACCAAATACTGCGAACTATATGGTAGTAAGTTAGATAATAATAATAGCAAGCACATCCCGCTCTGCATCCGGCTTTGGATTGCTGCTTGTGTCACCTGCGGCGCCAGGCCGCAGGGGACGCAGGCCACGCCAGCGCCGGCACCCTCTGACACTTTCCAGCCCATGAACAACCACCCACAGCGTGAATTCAAACTGGGAATTGAAGGTGGTTTTAGAGAGGTCTTAACGAGCTGCATCCAGCGACATCTTCAGATGCCTTGAATTTGTTTGTGATTGAGCCGTAAAACAAAAGATATTCAAAAAGGTGCTCTAGCCTTTTGGAGGACTTCTATACTACCCAGTCAATCATCTCAGAATGACCTGAAACCTTGGTTTTGAGCTCCTCACACCGTTAGCATTCGTACAAGTGGCTCAGAGATACCCACTCCCACTTAAAGTCCTTTTCTATACAAACCCCCTTCTAACCCTGTGGTCAGGGTGAAAATACGCGGCACCAGCAACTGACACTGACACCCAGCAGTCATAGCAGCAATGATGCGATGATGGTTGTACAACCGAGTGTTGAATGGCAGGCTGCAGCTTGGACCGTGCGTAGTGGTGAGGGTGAGATATGCACAGCACTATAAATTGATGCCCCCTGGGAGTGCACTGGCACCGAGTGCCAGGTCACTCTTAACAGGGACCAGCTTTCACTGTCACGGCAGCAAGTTCTGGCAACATGCGCAAGCCGTGCAGTGCTGGCACGCAAGACGATTTCATGGCAAGCGCGTGCGGTGCCATGACAGTTAGGCTCCCATGAGCCACCTTCCAACACCATGTGGACACTCAAGCATGGTATGGCTTGTGTTCCTGGCCTCCGTTCAGCACTTTGACTTGTGCGTCTCTTTTTCCCTTTTTGACATCTGAGCCCATTCTTGACACAAGCTTTCCCGCACTCAGTGCTGTCCTGTTACCTATTAGTAGCTGTTACTCACCTCGGGCTCACGGTATTCGTCAATGTACTCAGTCTCCCATGGCTTGTATGCAAGAGGTGGCAAGCCGGTCTTGGACGTGTACGCACCCTGCGGCAAGGTCAATCGCCAACTCATTGCATTATACATCATCAATTCATCTGACCAGGCAAACCTGAGAGTGGGAAATGTATAGCTGCTGCTCTACAGCGTGCCGATATCATTGTCCAGGTCAAGGTCAACGTCAAAGCCAAGTAGGTGGAGACTTGTAGTTGTGAGGCCCAGATGGACATGCATTCACTTCGGCACAGGAGGCCGTGTTTTCTGCTGGTTGTCATCACGCATTCACTTGAGGTAGGTTCACTGTAGGTGACTACTCTGCAACATAAACCTAGGCTGTCTGTCCTTTGCCTTACCGTCTGGTACATGTACGTCACTCCACTGTCATACGGTGTTCCTGCAAGGGGCAATGGCAAGTAGGAAAAAAAGGGGTTTGTTGGCACGGCTAAGCCAGTTGCCCATAATTCTTGGTGTGAGGAAGCGCATTGCTTGCACACCCCTTTGAAAGAGCATGCTGCGTTGGCGAACTTGGCTTGGCAACAGCGGGTATCAACCCCCTGTTTGTAGTTCTTTTCCCGCTCACCTGTGCTTGTGAACAGCCTGCCGTTGAGGCTGACAGTGCCAGTGGGCACATGGGCCCCAGGCTTGACCAGGGTGGCGCCCCTCAGGTCGTGGCCGAGGGTGCTGTTCAGCACAGTGCTGGTGCCCTGACCCGCCCCCCGCAGGCTGAGAGCGCCAGCCGCCCTTGCAGTGGAGTATGGACTGGGGCCCTGCACAAAGACGGGCAACTAGGTTACCATCTGCTAATCGTAAAGTATGAACTTCACTGCATAGCACATGATCATCTTCAGCAAACTGATGGGCACCTTACCATCGGCATTGAAGCTGTGCTTACCTAATGGTAATGGTTTGGGTGCCAGTCAAGTCTTAGCCTGGTTGACTGGGCCAAAGGATGCATGTGGTTGGCCATGTCGTGATTGGGCTTGGGGTGCAAGCATGATGTTGATGCGTTACTGGTGCATGCATGGTGTTGGTGGGTGGTACAGGCTACATGCACAGAAGCAGTGTGAACTGGTGTGTGCAGGCAGGCATAGCGGTGCCTGTCAGAGCTGGGGGTTCCAGGCGTTCAGGATTGGCAGGACAGAGCTGTGCAATGCGTCGAATTGCGTGCATGTGGGGGAAATGTTGGCACGGGGGGAGTGCTGTCTGTCTTACATTTGCTGCTCCTTATCCCTGTACCTGCCTGGTTTTGCTGGCATGGCAGGTGGCCAACCTGATCCAACCTGCATCACCACCTTGATTCGGCTCTATCACGACTGCAACCCCTCTATCACGACTACAACCCCGCCACTGGCAGGACCATCGCAGCGGCATGCATGAACGAGTCGGCGTGCATATTGGGTGATGGGTTGCATCCATGATGCAAGGACCGGTGTACGGCACTTGACCGGTGCCACCAGTACCACCAGGACGGGTGCATGGGCTCAAAATGGGTCCAAAAGAAAGATGTTTGCCATTTGCACCAAGGGGGGGGACTGGTGTACGTTGTACGGCACCAGAACTGTCCTTTGATCGTTGCCTCAGCGCTTGCATATACATCACACTCACTAGCTGTGTCGTCGCCCCTGCCTGGAACGCGTTCCTAGTCAAGCTGAGACCCCGCCTGGGCTCATCATCTCCGTGAAAGCAGGTGTACGTCTGAAGATGCTTGGTCGGGTCTTGATGAAAGCGCTGCAGGTGTTCACCGCCCAGCCTCGAGCCAGTCTGGCTCCATGGATCCGAGGTAGCTGTAGCTGCTGGTGATGTCCATGGCCGGCCAGAGATAGACATTTGAGATTTGGCAGTAGCGACAGGCCGTCTCAGGTTCCGCCACCGAACGTGATGTCAAGAGCGCGCTGAACAATCCAGCCTCGCGCGCTCGGCATGGCCTTTCAAAAACGCAAGGAAAAGGCTGTCATAAAAAACGTGTGGCCTTCAAAAACGAAAAAGCCTGACAGCCAAGGTGGTGAATGTCTCCAAGGGGACAGCCGACCATTGTACGTTTCAGTATTTGTGAAGATGGGCGCTCTTTGCGCAGAGGCTACGCTTCAGGCCAAGCTGGAGAGGCGCAGGAGGCATAACACCCCTCGCAATGGCAGCTTTTCTTTACCAGCCTGTGGCCTCAACCGCAACCTCGGCACTGCCCAACGCACATGTGCAACAGAGCCTGACGTAAGCACGCAGGGCCAGCGACAGGATCTCACTCAAGCCGCCCAACCAGGTTGATCACAGAGCGTGATCACAGAGCGTCGAGGAACAGCTTAACAGCACATATACAGTGTCCGACGGTGTTTCCGAACGGCTGTATCACCGAACGGAAGCCCCTTCACGTATTACATGCGTTGCAACTTGTCCTAACCATAGCCCAGTTATTCATAGTTTTACTCGGCCATTTCAACAGGCCCCCCTGACTGTGTGGGCACCCAGCAGGCGGTTACTTCTACATCGTGCACACCAGTTAAAGGACGCAACAGCACATCTCTAGTCTGCTAACTAGGTCCATCTGACGAGGTCACCATGCATGGGTGTCACCCACCCATAAGGTTGTGCCAAACCGTATACTCTGGCATATATCGTGGTTTACTGTGTCTGTGAAGTGTGATGTTAGCCATGAGTGAAATGTACACTCACATGTCGGTAAGGTTAAGCTGATTATTACAACAGGCTGACTCGAGCGGGTAAGCTCGGCCGCCTGCAGTTGTGGGGTTACTTTGTCCTACATGCCTTCAGTCTTGCTGGCGAAGCTTGGGTCTGAGTCTGTCGGGAAAGGGAATGTGCGCCGTAGCAGCGAGCCGCAACACCAGAGATTCGAGAGCAGAGTTTCTTAGAATTCTTAGAATTTAGATCTGTTTCTTAGAATTCAGATGGTTTGACCGGACTTTTACACAAGTTGTGTCCTTCCTAGTGCACCACAAGTGGTGTCTTGCGATACCTCTCACTTCCAGCGAGAGGTAGCTCAATGCTGGCAACTTATAGGCCACAGAGATCTTAGTCACTCCAAACGATAGCTCTGTGACTGCATCTGCTAAGAAGCTGACTCAAGACACTGAACGGTGCAGCCTCAGTTAGGGCATGGAAAGGCAAGGGCATCAACCATCATACACGTCACAGTACAAAGCGTTCGGTGGAACCAGTCTTTGTCCAGTGGCGGCATGCTTACGTTTTGTTCAGCAACTCTCCGCGCAGATGACATGTCGAAAAACGTCAGAAACCTTCAGGCGCTAATTAGTGGTAGTCTGAGGCATTGTCCCATGGTGCTGCGAGAACCACGTATACAAGAGAGTATCGCCTGGTCACCTTGACATGATTTTGTAATCAAAAGGGCAGCATGTGTTAAAACAGTCCCAGACTGTCGTTGACTATACTTGACGTGTATAGCCACGTTCGGACATAGAGCTGCGGTGAACTGCTGTGATGCACAAACAAGTACAGCTTCCAGAGACATTTCTGTCCAGGCTCAGTTTTCAAAGCTTTTTGTCGTGTTCAAGTTTTTTCTGCATGCCCATTAACAGAAGTACAGTGACGGTCCCTTTCCATTTCATCATCCACTTTCTGGTTGACGTTCGTGAACCTTGACAGAAGCCCTGATTGATTCTTAACGCGCAGGGCACCAGCCCACTATTCAACTCTGTTCCTGCTCATATTGCTGCTGTTCGTACTGCCTGCCGTTGCCAGTGGCTGCTTCCAGGGCCTGTTCACGAGCGGCTGCCCGCTGCCGGCCCAGCTGCAGCAGCTGCACTGAGGTGTTGTGTAGCCGCACGCCTTTGCCCTGCAAGCACAGCCACACAGGCATCTTCCATCTGATACATCAGTTCAACACTTCCGCATAGGACAATGGTATATGTTGTGCATTTACTGCTGAAATTCAATGCACCAGATTTGCAGGAAACTTGCTGGATGGCATCTGAGCACTCCAGTGTGGGGCTTACACAACACCGATGCAATATACGATAATTGTATGTTATGTACAAGCACAACCAGATTGAGTTGCGAGGCAGTGCTATTGCAATATAAACCAGTACAGACACAAACAGCATGCAACAGCAGGGAATGGCTTCTCTCCTGACAAGTGCAGACAACCTGAATGGCCGTGGAATCAGTTCAAACCAAGCTTGCTAGTTACAGTCCTTACACTTTCAGGATACTTCAACATTTATTGATATATTGTACTTGATATTGCAAAAGACTTACAGCAGGGCAAAGAACGAACAGCATGCAACAGGAGAGCCAGTGTCTTTTCAACAGCTGCTGAATGATCGTGAAATCAATATGAACCGCAAGGGTGGGGGGGGTCTTATAGAAAATGACCTTAGGTGGGAGTGGGTATCTCTGAGCCACTTGTACGAATGCTAACGGTGTAAGGAGCTCGAATTCAAGGTTTCAGGCCATTTTGAGATGATTGACTGGCTGGTATCAAACTCCTCCGCAAGGCCCGAGCTACTTTTTCGACCTTTTTGAGTATTTCTTGTTTTATGGGAGCTGAGCGGAACGTGCTTGTATACCTTGGAAGTGAAGTTTGCCTTTGGCATGCCCCCATGGGCCTGTGACATGGGTGGCGGTTAGGGTTCGGTTAGGGCCGGCTGGGCTTTGATGACCCATAAGTGAGGCAATTTTCAAGTGAACTATGCAACCAAGTTGTCCAGGGGAGAGGCCTTGGCGAGAGCTGTCGATTGAGCCCCTTTTCATGCAATCCTGAGCCGTTTCTGGGTGGTTTCCAAAAGTGGTCCTATGATTGAAAGTCCGAGGCCATTTTTTGTGCTAGGGTCATGGTCTTTTTACCCCCCTCCACCTCGTGAACCGTGTTAAAAACTGTCCCTTCACATCCTCTTATGTTTCACCCCTGCCGAACCCCCCTTCACTGCAGCTCGCCCGTGCTCACCAAGGTGCATGCAATGGGTGCATTGGACACATGCAGCGCTAGTTTCCGGGTGTGACCTTCATGTTGGCTGAGTGCATCCCTCCCCTGCTTACCGTGAACATGGCTGCGTACTCCTCTGCCGTCTGCTGCCTGCCCGCGTTGACGGCCCCCCGAATTGCCACGTAGGCGGTGCGAGTGGTGTAGGGCAGCCCACACACAGGCATGGCCTGAAGCACCTGATCAACCTGCATGGAAAACAAAACAACAGCATGCATGCATGAAGTATGGCACATGATGACCGTGCCTGACCATACAGGAGCAGCGGATGTGTCAGCCTTGTTCCTGTCATGATAGTCCTGCAAAAGTGTGAACCAGAAGTGATAAGGGTTAGGCAAACGAACCTGTTACTCACAGTGCGATATTCAACAGGTCAATCAAATCCGTAATGCGGCTGTGCGGGATGCAGGTGCGTCTTGACCCAATCGTCCCAATCGTCTGGCCGCATAGGAATGTGCATGCCTTGACACACACGCCTCATCACCCACCCCACACACGCTTCCAGGACCAGTCCTGTCTTGCCCCTGCTGAGCAGTCTGGTGCGGGTTTGAGGCCATGTCAGTAGCCCATGCTCACACCTCCACTCACACCCAGTCACACTTTGACCCACACCAAGCCACACACCCTAGACCTACCCTCAACCCCATTTTTCTGACAAACCTTGTGCAATTCCTGCAGGCTGGCCCAGTGCTTGAGCGCCGCATGTACCCCCGCATAGGATAGCAGAAGACCGGCCTCGTTCGCCCTTAGCATGGCAGAGGCCAGCACGTCAGGCGCGTCACACCGCACACACGCCTGCATGCACAACACAAACAAATAGCGATCCAATGGGATTTCCTATGCATGTCATGGTATCCATGGTGTCCCTATGTTCCCTGGCTATCAGCACCCGTGAAAAAGTGTTGCCAGCAATTCTGTTACACACACATTCCGTGACCCACCGCTTCTTCATAATCTCCTCTTCATAGTAAATAACAATAGGTGTCTGGAAGCCTCACCTCAGCAAAGGCCATGGCCAGCCGGGGCCCGCCCAGAGGCCTGCGCTCGTAGCCAGCTGCCGCCATGGCGCCGCGCACCGCCACGCACGCCGACAGACATGCGCGCATGTCCGATGCGCTAGCGGCCAGGCGGCAGAGCATGAAGAGAGCGCCCACCGCTGCAAACGCAAGCGTCACAGGCAAAGACAGGTGTACCAAGAGTCAGGGGGGAAGACAAGTTCAAAAGTGTTATAGGGCGGCCGCCGCTGCAAGGATGGGGAGAAAGGCCAAGCACACACAGGAAGCGCGAGTCACTGCTAGTC
>QAXH01005236.1:7992-18176 GCA_004335635.1 Chloromonas sp. AAM2
TCCCCCGGTTCTATTTTCTGAATACAATTTAGTAGCTACATTTAGTCTTGGTTCCAGATTTTCGCCCAGTAAGGTGCCTTTTCCAAACAGTGATACTCGGGATTGTTGCACTAAATCGTTAAAGTTATCGCCATTTTCATCGAAGTAGTTTTCAAGGCGAAGGATATTTCCACTTACAAATCCTTCAAACCGCCCAAACTTTGGAGAATAGGCGATATTGATGTTTCCCTCCTCCGTACTTTTTGCGTACACATCCGCAGATAATGTGGGGGTCAGCGCCGGATTTTTTGTAATGATATTTACTACGCCACCAAGTGCTTGTGTTCCATATAACGTAGATTGAGGACCCTTGATCACTTCCACCTGATCAATGATGGTCGGGCTGATACCATTTAACCCATACACCGAAGCAAGCGCACCCATAATAGGCATTCCGTCGATCAAAACGGCAGTGTTTGGTCCTTCTACCCCATTTATCCGAATGGCATTAGTTCCACATACTCCACAATTTAGTTGGGTTGAAAGTCCGTTTACGCTGCTGATCAAGTCCATGATATTGGAACTTGTTTTCCCTTGTTGAAGCTGTTCGGCCTTAACTACCTTCACTTTGACCGGTGATTCTTGTACATAAGTTTGGCGCATAGTTCCGGTCACAACCATTTGGTCCAACTCTAAAACGGAGCTTTTTAATTTGATTTCCACGTTTGTAGTCTCTCCAGCTTTTACTGTGACTTTTTTGACGACCTTCTCATATCCAACCGCAGTAACCTGAAGTTTATAAAATCCTGTCGGAATTTTTTCTATGGTGAATGTTCCCTTTTCATCTGTTGCGGCTCCCCGATTCAAACTTATGATTCCAACATTCGCTCCAATAACGGGTTCGTTCTCAGATAAAACAGTTCCTGATATTGTTCCGACCTTTTCCTGCGCCTGAGCATTATGACTAAAACAGGCCATTAAAGCGATAAAAACTACTATTATTTTCATGACTACACTTATTTTTAGCTTTGTCTAAATTTAAGAATGATCCGCCAAAAATTCTACATAGATAATAAAATATTTAGTCATGGCTAATAATTAACTGGCGTTCGCGCAGTATGATTTCTTTCTTAAAGCTTCATCCCCCATCCTCTCCCACTCCTTTCGCTAAGGATGAATTGAAATAAGTACTTATAGGTATATGAGGTTCGAACCTTCTAAGAAATACTCTCAACTCTTGTTCAATAAGAATATTTGAGACGGAAGAAAAAGAGGTTCGGGGTTTCGGTCAGATTAGAAAAAACGGAGCCTTTCAGTAGTTGTGCGAGGAGCAGAAAGTCAATGTTTTCTGTTACAGATCGAGTGAACTGAGGAATGAAGATGAGCATTTCCCGGTCAAAACTGCCCATCACTCCACCCGACAAACTTGTCAGAGGATTCAGCTGATAGGAAGCATTCAAAAAATATCCCGTTTCAGCGATAAAAAGATCAGAGGCACTAGGTGGCCTTGTTAATTGTCCTAACGGATTAACCGAACGATTCCATCCGCCATTATACAATAATTCTGTAGATGCGTAGATACCATTTGAAAACATGTAATCGCCGCCAAGGGTTGCAGTGAAATGCCCGTTTTCACTAAATAAATTTTTTCTGGGGTGAAAATAAGATACCTCGCCTTTGAATCCTGCGTTTTTCAAATAACCGCTCCAACCCGCTCCAATGGCCAGATTTTCGAGGTAGTTACCAGCTATTAGCTGGATGTCGTATTCCCCTAAATTTCCCCGAAACAATCCTGCAATAACTGATTCATCCAGCGACTTTCCAAATCGATAACCGGCTTCCACGCTGGATGCATAACTCCAGGAATACGAAGCGTATATGGCATCGGTACCCGGACGTTCTTCGTAATCAAAATCCAGGTAGGCGTAAGCGTTGAACAAATCGTTGGGATTCCACACCATAGTTTTTCCCCAGTTGATGCGCTGCCTGCCCAGATGCACTTCCCATGGCCCGTTGAAATAGGAAATATGCAGCCGGTCGATGGTTGAATTTAAAATTGTATGATTGCCGTCTATCCAAGTATAGCTCAAATCTAAGTAGCCGGGCTCATTCTCCAGGAAGGCTCCGTAGCCCTGAGTGTTATTCACCGTCCACCCGTTGAAAAGGCGGGTTCGTACATCTGCCCGAAATTCAAAATGTTCTCCCAGATCAAACTCAGATTCTAATCGGTGATGAAGGATATTATCGTAACGAAGTGTTTTAAGGTCGTTACTCAGGCTGATACTTCCCAGTTCTTTGATGTAGCCGCTGAAATCTCCTTCGAGATTTTGGGATTGAATGGTTGTTGGGAGGAGTAGGATTAGAATCAATAAAAGTAATCCGAATCCGACACTGTCTTCTCTCCGAAGAGAGATAGGCTCTGTCCAGAGTTTAAAATATTGAGTAACATAAAGAATATTGCCAAGAGCAAGAACTTGTGTCCCTTCGGAGGGACAGAAAGAACGGCTTGCCGTTACTTTCGGGGAGGACCGTGGAGCCCGAGTGTCTTCCCAATCACCAACTTCAAAATTAAATATTCCTTGATTCATCATTCGAAATTCAAACTGTTCACTGCTTACTGGCCACTGACTTCTCCTCATCCGAGTCCACTTTCCCATCCACCAGCGTTACTACGCGCCGGGCTCTTTCTACAACGCGCTGATCATGTGTAGAGAAAATAAACGTGATATTTTCTTCTTTATTCAATCGAAGCATCATATCTAATAAATTGGCAGTAGACGCGGAATCAAGATTGGCTGTAGGCTCATCCGCCAGCACAAAATCCGGTTTGGAAGCAAGTGCTCTTGCAACCGCCACCCGCTGTTGCTGTCCGCCCGAAAGCTCGGAAGGGCGTTTATCCACTTTCTCTTCCAACCCCACCATTTTCAGCAATTCCAAGCTGCGCTCATTGCATTCTCTTTGAGGCCGGCCCTGAATCTGTAGAATAAAGGCGATGTTCTCTTTGGCCGTCAATACTGGGATCAAATTATAGGCTTGAAATACAAACCCGATATGATGCAGCCGAAAGTCGATCAGCTCACGCTCCTTTAAAGAAAACATGTCCGTGCCGTGAATTTCGACTTTACCTTCCGTAGGCTCATCCAAACCACCAATGATATTTAGCAAGGTCGTTTTTCCGGATCCCGACGGACCCACAATCGCCGTAAACTCTCCCTCGCTGATATCCAGGTCCAATCCATTCAGGGCATGAACCGGAACTTGTTCCTTATTGTACACTTTCTTGATATCACGAACCTTTATTATGGACATGGGATTTTTGATTTATGATTTTTGATTGGGAGGACTTTGTGCTGCATTATTTCTTGATTCAACTTTCCTGCCCTAACCCACACTTTCCACTCTCTGGATTTTAGCGGAGCTAAATCCGGTCTCTCTCCAAAGAGAGATAGGTTCTTGCCAGAGTTTAAAATATTGCCCAAAAAAAATATTGCCAAGGGCAAGAACCAGTCTCCCTTTGGAGGGACAGAAAGAACAGCTCGCTGTTACTTTCGGGGAGGATAGTAAGCTGATGTAATCTCCTACTTCGTTATTTAAATTTTTTTTCTCATTATTCGGTGTTTAAACTGATCACTGCCTCCTGTATTATACTTTTCTTATGGCTTGAACCGGATTTAATCTCAACGCTTTGATGGCTGGGTAAATCGCTGCCAACAGGGTGGCCACGATCATCAGAAATCCAATATTCATAAAATATCCATCCGGTAATTCAGGGTAAATCATCGTGCTCATTCCATATTCTTCGAGGCCTTGAGCAAAAGCGCTCAGATCAATTCCCACTTCCCCAACCCAAAAGATGGTTAGCCAGCTAAGGAACATTCCAACAGGAACACCAACCATTGTTAGAAAAAAAGTCTCCAACATCACCATGGTAAATGTTCGAATGCGGTTCACACCTATAGCCATCAGCATACCCAGTTCCTGCGTTCGTTCAAGCACCGCCATCAGCATGGTATTGATGATCCCAAAAACCAGTGCTATCGCGATGATGGTCATGACGATGTAAAGCATAAAATCCACATTGGAATCTGTGTAGCGCAGCGATGGTGAAATATCGCCCCAACTGCGGATGTCCATACTCGAAAATTGGGCAATCGAATCCCGGTATTGGTCTGCATATTTAAAATTATCTACCACCATTGCTATTTCATGCACCGTATTTTCTCTTCCCAGCAGAGGGTTCAGGTCTTCCCGGTTCACAAATGCATGGCTTTCATCATAAGCCGAATTTGGTGTGTCAAAAATTCCGGCTACCCGAAAGGCACCGGCCGTGATATTTCCCTCCACATCCTGAAAGTTGATCACCAGCCGAGAGCGAACCTCCAGCTTTAATCGCTTGGCCAGATTATCCCCGATCATCACCGGATTTCGAAGCTTTTGATTCAAATAATCTCCCTCTTTTAAATGCGTATGTAAATCGGTTACCATGGAATCGGTTTGCGTATCAATGCCCTTCACCGTGACGCCAAAGGTGTTGGTTGCGCTGGAAGCAAGTCCCTGAATTACACTACGGCCTGTCACCGCATTCGTAAATTCAAAACGATTTAATACTTGAAGAAGAGAATCAGGATTAGTTATAAAATACTTTGGTAAATATTCTTCGCTGTACTTAGGGTGATGGATTTGTACATGCGAAACCGAAGTATCAAGCTGATTTTTAATGTACTGCATGCTCAAACCGCTCATCAGTCCTGTAGAAAAAATGCCGGCCCAGGTTCCCAAAATTACTGCCATTATCACCACTCCGCTTCGGGTTGGATTTCGCCATACATTTTTCCAGCTAAGTTTTAAGATCGACCAAAATTTCATATCACTGTCGCATGGCCTCCACTGGTTTTAATCTTTGCATATGCAGCAATGGATACAAACTGATAAGCAGTGTAATCACTAATATGATGGATCCCTGCTGTAATAAAATTGCCGGATCGGTCGAAAACTGAACCCAGGGTTCCATTCCATACTCTTCGATGGCCAGGGCTGCTTCTCCGGAGAATTCCAATGGATTGTAGTTGAAATAGTACATCACGGGCAGGCTAAACAGCATCCCCAGAATAGTCCCCAAAAACGTGATAAAGATCATTTCAAGGATTAGCATTACAGACATCCGGAGCCGTGCCGTGCCTATAGCGATCATCACCCCAAATTCAAATTTTCGTTCTGCCGTCATCATTAAGATGGTTCCAAAAATCCCAAAACCGACAATCATATATAAAATCAATAAAAGAATGAGTCCGCTTCCCCGATCGGCTTCTATGGCTTGTACCAACTCCGGCATCAGCGTTTGCCAGCCTAAAACAGCATATTTATCACCTAAATTAGCTTCGAGTTCGTCTACAACTGATGACACTTTTTCTGGATCATGAAGTAAAATCACCACAGATGTTACCCGATTGAAGGAGGCGTAAAACTGTCGGGCGGTTTCCATGGGCACATACACCATGTTATTATTCATTTCAGGCAAACCAAATTTCATCATTCCTGCAATGGGATAGGCCCCGGCTGCACTCATACCTCGAAATCCCTGCCCCAACAGAACCAGCGTATCACCAACGCTGATATTCAGAAAAGTTCCCAAACCTTCTGAAATCAGTACTTCAGGCTGTGCATTGGAATCCAAATATGCTCCCACCACAATTTTTTTATCCGGTTCACTCAGTGTCTTTTCACTGTGTACATCTATCCCGATGACCATTGCTGCTTTGCTTCGCTCCTGTCCTGCAGCAAGTGCATAAGAATCAATGCGGGGAATTACTTTTTTTATTTCAGGATGATTTTGGAGCCGGTTCAAAAGTTCCTCGTTGACTTCCAGGGAATTATCCAGCGTAGATTCTTCAAAATAGTTTGGATGTTGGACCTGCAAATGCCCCGAAAAGGAACCCACTGTGTTATCAATCATCTGATCGTATTGTCCCTGTTGCATGGAACTCATCACTGATGAAAGCAATACGGCCATCACCACCGAAGCCATTGTGATAAGCGTCCGCCGCTTATTCCGCCAAATATTTCTCCAAGCCAGTTTTAAATACAGCATTTCAGTGATCAATTAACAGTTAGCAGTTTTTAAATCTGCTTTAAAAAAACTTTGTAAGGAGTTGGTGTTTTGATGCTCTTACTAAGTGAACAATTATTAATTTTATTAATCATGCAGAAAAATAATCTTTACGATAAAGCATATGCGTTTGCAATACGAGTTGTTAAGGCATTCCAATTTTTAAGTAAGGAAAAAAGAGAGTTCATTCTTTCAAAACAGTTACTTCGAAGTGGAACAAGTATTGGTGCCAACATTTCTGAAGCAAATGGAGCCATTTCAAAAGCTGATTTTTCATCCAAAATTTCCATTGCATATAAAGAATCCTTAGAAACAAAATACTGGCTTAACCTTCTCCACGATACTGATTACATAAATACTAAAACTTTTTACAGTATGTATGACGATGCCGATGAATTATCCAAAATTCTGTTCTCAATTCTAAAAAAGACCAGAATCTCTAATAAAAAATAATTCCTTGCTATGCCTTATTTTCTGCATACTGTTTATTTATAACTGCTCACTGTAAACTGATCACTGCACACGTCGCATATTCTGTACGGAGAAAAAGCTTTCCGGGATGCCTTCATTGAATTCCATAGATTGATATTCCATTACCGTTTTATGGCCTTTTTTGTCTTGAGGGATCATTTCCATCCGAGACGGTATTATCCTTCCGTCAAACTCCATCACATTCATTCCCTTCATTACGTTAATCAAGTCACCGAATTCATCATAAAATTCAGATCTTAGCTGCAGGTATTCATCTTTTGACACCCAAACAAACACACGGTCCCAAACCACAGGAGCATCCGGTTTCGGAGTCATTTTAATTTTGTAGCATTCGCGTTCTTCAATCTGTTCTTCACCCACCAGTTCATGCTCATAATCAGTCACTATGGACGATTCTCGCACCAAGTCATCATTGGTAAAATCGGATCCCATCCAGGACTGCATCATCATAGAAGGCGGCATTTTTATGGTTCGACCCACGCTTGGTACCCAATTCCAGATCTCATTTCCGCGTTTTAAAAAAGCTGTTCCTTCGTCTCGTGCCGGTGATGTAATTAGGATAAGCGAATATTCATTACCGCGGCTCCAGCTTTTCATAGAAATGGTGCGTTCCCAGTCAGGGCGTACGATCGTCATACTCATTTCAGCTTCCAGCGATTCTCCCCGCATTTTTTCATCCATCTGCCGAATAATTTCGGTAGCATCTTGTGCATAAATGATACCAGAAAAAAGCAGTATGATACTTAAGGATAACGCTATTGAACTCTTATTATACATAATTCTCAATGTGGCTTTTTGATAGTTAACCAAAAGTTACATTAAAAGAAAATGTATAAATCGTGAGTTAAGAATAGATAAAGAAAAATAATATTTGTCAGGCTTCCAGGGTTTCTCTGGAATATACAATATCCATAAAATTTTGCAGTACCATGGATCCCACGTTACCTGATTTTTCTGGATGAAACTGTACTCCCATGAAATTATCCTTAGCCACTATCGCAGAAAAGTCGTGAATGTAGTCGCAAGAGGCTAAGGTGTATTCACTTACCGGTGCATAGTAGCTATGTACAAAATACAGATAATGCTTCGGGCTTAAATTTTTAATAATGGGATGGATGTTTTCATCCGTTTTAATTCGATTCCAGCCCATATGAGGCACTTTAGCTTGTTTCTCATCAAATTTATGTAGAGATCCGGGTATGATGCCAAGGCCAATGGTATCACCTTCGGAAGATGACTCAAACATCAGTTGCATACCCACACATATTCCCAAAACCGGTTTTTTGGTGTTTTTAAGCCAATTTGCGATTCCCTGATCTTGAAGTGAACGCATAGCTGAAGCTGCGTGGCCTACTCCGGGAAAAACAATTCCATCGGCTTTTTCAAGGTGTTCTGGAGTTTCAGCTAAAAAGTAATCGGCACCTAATCTCTCTAAAGCATTTGCAACCGATGCCGTGTTACCAGCTTTATACTTGATGATAGCAATCATAAATACCTACAAAGTTCCTTTCGAACTTGGAATTTGGTCTATTATGCGCCCGTTCTGTTCTATAGCCATCTTTAAAGACCGGGCGAGACCTTTAAAGCAGGCTTCTATTTTATGGTGATCATTTTCTCCAGAAAAGCTAACATGTAATGTCGCTTTCAAGTTCATTGCTAAACTATAAAAAAAGTGTTTTACCATTTCAGTCGGAAAATCACCTACGTATTCTCTGTTGAATGATCCCTCAAAAACCAAATATGGACGTCCAGACAAGTCAACTGCCACCGTAGCTTTGGATTCATCCATGGGCAACACAAATCCATATCGTTCAATTCCCTTTTTATTGCCCAGCGCTTCAATAATTACTTCTCCCAAAGCAATTGCTACATCTTCTATTGTATGATGCTCATCCACCTCCAGGTCTCCATTGCACATCAGTTTTAAATCGATCAGTCCATGCCGCGCGATTTGATCCAGCATATGATCAAAGAATTTCAACCCCGTTGATATTTCTGCCTCCCCAGTTCCATCTAAGTTTACTTCAATGCTGATATCCGTTTCTTTTGTTTTTCGCTGGATAGATGCCTTACGGGCTTCGGTAATCAGAAACTTTACCAAAGGCTCCCATTTTTCTGCGGTGATATGAACATCGCTCTCTTTCTGCAGAATTAGATTTCCATCTTTTTCAGTGATCTCAAGATCCGCATCTCCTTTTTCGAAAAATGATATTCGCTCTTGCCCAAGCACTTTTTGTTGCTGGGTAGTCAACGATTCCACATCGATACATAGGTCCCTGCCCCCCTCTACAATCTGTTTTAAAGAGGTAATGGTTTTTTCCCGGAACAGAAACTCTCCGCTCGGATCATTTAGTGCTTTTTTAGTGATGTAAATCAACATAGCTTATAGTTATTGGTTCAAAGCAGTGTTACAATCATGCATTCCATTACGGAACGAGTTAGAAAAATTCACTTCTTAGACTATTGAATTGAATTGAATTCAGATGACACACATAGGGAGAATCACCGCTTATGACAATTTTAGATCTGCGGGAACCCATATAATCCACCTCATTCGTGTTCCATTTCCATATAGCCACTATTCAATATGCTCAAGCGCAGCAAAAAACCTATCGTTTTCCGCGGCAGTTCCAATGGTTAGCCGAAGACAATCTTCACAATGTGGTTCGTTTCCGCGATATCTTATGATCACGCCCTGATCCGCTAATTTTCGATACACCGATTCAGCCTCAGGAATACGAAACATCACAAAATTGGCATCGGTTGAATATACCTTTTCAATGGCGGGGTTAGATACTAATTTTGTGATCACCCGTTCCCGTTCTTCCAGGATAGATTCAATATTTTTCTTTACGGAATCTAACCTTGAAAGGCCCTCCAGCGCTTTTTGGGAGGTCAGTTTATTCACGTTGTACGGGGCTTTTACTTTCATCATATAGGAGATCAGAACCGGATTTGCCAGTGCAATACCCAACCGAATTCCAGCTAATCCAAATGATTTTGACATCGTTTGTAATACAACTAAGTTTGGAAATTCTTCAATGTTGTTACCTATACTTCCTTGTCTGCTAAAGTCAATATAAGCTTCATCGACCACCACTATACCATCAAATTTCTTTAATACAGCCATAATATCCGTCGGGCTCATGCTATTTGCCGTGGGATTATTGGGCGAGCAGATAAATATCATCTTGGTCTCAGGCTGAACTGCTGCCAGAATTTTTTCGGGTTGAAGTTGAAAGTTTTCCGTAAGCAAAACTTCATCTACCGCCACATCATTGATGTTAGCAGACACTTTATACATTCCATAAGTGGGTGGATTTATCAATACACGGTCTTTTCCCGGCCTGCAAAAAATTCTAAACAACAGGTCGATGGCCTCATCACTTCCCACGCCAACAAAAACATTTTCGCGATTCACCCCACGAAAAGCCCCAATTTGATCCCTAAGCTGCTCCTGATACGGCATTGGATACCGGTTTAAATCCATATCGTCGGCAAAGGGAGCTCCAAAACTATTCTCATTCGCATCCAGTAAAATGCCGGAGTCAAAATCATCCCGCGCACTGCGATAGGGTTTCAGGTTTCTTATGTTTTCCCTCAACAG
>QAXH01005238.1:10024-38990 GCA_004335635.1 Chloromonas sp. AAM2
TGTGACCGACAGCACCGTGTGACCGACAGCACCGTGTGACCGACAGCACCGTGTGACCGACAGCACCGTGTGACCGACAGTTGCTTTGTTTTGATCTGCCTCCTTTCTCAACCCTACTTTGTAGCCAAGATTCCTCTGCAATCACAGTGTGCTCCCAGACAGTACTCACTTGTACTTGCTGGTTGTGGCAAAGCAGTACGTGGTGGACGTGTGGCCCCTGAGTGACCATATCGGCTCCATGGAGGGCATGGACACCACGTCAACTGAGCCGTTGTCGGTGGCCAGCATCAGGTGCTGAAGGGTGGGACCCCAGTGGATGTCATAGATCTGTGAGAGTGAGAATGAGAGGCAAATGCACGCCATAGATGTGTGAGAGTGCGATACACAACCCGTAGCATTGATTGTCATGGAGCTGTGAGAGTGAGAGTGAGATGCACACTACATAAAAATAGCATAGATCTGTGAAAATGAGCACGATGCACATTTCTCTTGTTCTTGTTTCTTTATGAAGATGCAAAACTCAAACAGCCAGCATTCCATTGATTGCCATGCCATGCCACGCCACGCGTAGTGACTGCACTTCCAAGCTCGCAGTTGAACCCCAAACTCGGCTCACTACCTATCTTTAGCGATACGACGCCGGAACCACAGGCTTCGTTCTCGCTCTGGTCAGCCTGGCTTGTCAGTTTGCTTGGCCTTACCCTCCGCCTGATCCTGCGACTCAAACAATGCTAACCTTATACAATTCCAAACAGCCCTAGCTCACCTGCTGGACCCTGTTCCGCTGGCAGTCCCCTTACATCAGGCACCCAGGGGTCCAGGCTCCGCAGGCAGTGACTGGTTGTCCTAAACAATTCTAGCATTGGACAACCCTAAATGTAAACGACCCCAAGCAAACCCAAGCTCTCCAGCTCACCTCCTGGCTGAACTTGTGCGTCTTGACCACCTTTGCCTTCCGCACGTCAATGATGCTGAGTGTGTTCTCGTTGCTGATGGCCGCCAGGTTGTTGCAGTCGGGGCTCCAGGTCACGTTGAGGTTGGTGGTGCCCAGGCTAACCACCGCGGTGTTCTTGTTGGACTTGGCATCCCACAACCTGTAAATGGAAGAGCACGACATGAGAGTGGGGCGACACGTCTCAAAAATGCCACGCCATGTCTGGCCAGTGGCCGCCTACAAAACCGGCTGAGCAGTGAGTGCGTCAAACCGTCTCCCTGCCACTGACCTAGACATGAGAATGGGGCCAGATGCACCCTGGTAAAGGAGGGGCAACGGGAAAAGACAAGTGAGAGGGCAGCAGGGAAAGACATGAGAGCGGTGCCAGAAAATTCAAACTATTGGCCTGAGGTGTTCCAGCGGCTGCCTGCAACACGTGGTCATGACATCCCAGCAATGGGGCAGGGTGGCACAAGAGACCGTCTCCTTATGATGGCATTGCCATAGGAAGACATGATATGCAGGCAGGTGCAGCAGCTAGCGCGACCAGAGCATGGCCAACTGACATTGACCAACTGTTCCGCTGACGCGGAGCTTACACAGCCACGTAAACGACAGATCCAATCAGCAGCAGACAGTGCAGCAAAATGCGCAAGGCACCAGGCACAGCTACACGCCCGCTGCACGTCGGCGCTCGCTCCACTTGGTCTTGGCATACAATAGTACATCGAGCAATGGGTGAGATGGGATTGGTGAGAAGCAAATGTACACTTAGATTTCGTTTCTGCATGTTGTTTGGGGGCGCAGCTATTGCCAGACACGTCCCAGCCGCAGTCACCTGACAGACTTGTCGCTGGCAGTTGATGCGAGCACACTTTCACTTGACGGTTTCCATGCCAGGTGTGAGACCACCCCGCTGTGACCCTTGAGCTCGGCATCGGCGCGCTCAGGCCGGCTGACCTGCAGATATGCACATGAACCGACAAGCTGATGAGACAAGCTGATGAGATGAGATAAGAAATGAATTGCAGTATGCCCTTCTGACATGTGAGAGGTGGGGCATGTGAAAGCAGTCAGAAAATGATCTGAAAATGATTGTGACGTCAGAGTGAGAGCAACGTGCTCAGGCTGGCTGACCTGCATGCAGGTAGGCGTGGGTGCGGCACGGAAAGCAAGATACTGGCTGAGCGAGGAGCAAATAGAAGTCGGCAGCATGACGCATGCCAATTCTCAGGCGGCACACGGCTTACATTGAGCTTTGTATGAGTTTGGCTAGACCGTGCTGCCATCCCAAAATGCACCCATGTCTCTGTTGATTGCTTGTACATGTCAGATGCCAATGTCAATGATGATGACACTCTGAAGACTAAAACGAGTTGACGCTCTCACCTGACTGTGTGGCTCGACAGGCCATACCCGGATGGTGGTGTCAGTGGAGCCTGCAAAGGACGCCAGTACCAGTTTTTGATCTCACTCCTGGACCCAACGCATGAGCTGTTCCTGAACCTCTTGGTATTCCAAGGCACCGTGCCGCATCCCTCACAGATGCTTTGCGACCTTTGATTGTTTGCTTTGTGACGTTGAGGTCTAATTGTTCCATCATATCAAAAAGCAAGTGCATAGTGTAAGCAAGCGCCTTCCACAAAACGAAACACACACGCCTGCTCACAGACTGGTGGTGGTGTGCTGGCGGTTGTACTTTCCATGTAAAAGTTGCCGCCAAGTTACACGCCCTTGTTTTCCGACCCAAGGGCACTAGCCAGTAGATCTACCTGATGCTAGTTTCCGACCGCTGCTGCTCCAGCCCAAAGTCAAGACCTGTCGTGCAATTAAGGTCACAATGCTTTGTTGCATGCCCGCCACAGGAGCGAGGAACCAACCAAATGGATGCACAGAGAAGCCAGCATGCAGGTGCGTCATGCCATACTACACCATGAAATACACCGTGTTACACAATGCCACGCAAGCGGTAGCCACAGTCAAGGGCTGTGCATGGCTGGGCAGATGTGCATTTGCATGCGCATGGAGAACTACATGTGCATGGAGAACCTTGCCATGCAGCTGATGACCATTTGCTCACCCTCTTCTTGTGACCTAAAAGCTCCCTCTTCTCGTAAGCAGCTATTTTGGCTTGATCGCCTGCTGGCTTTTGCTCATGGGAATACATTCCATGGAGGACAAGCACAGAGCGATGGACGTGTGGCAGGCACTAAAGCCACACTGACACAGTGTACGGGCGTGGATCATCGCGAATGGTTTTGGAGCCGGTCTGTTTTTTTTCCGGCGATCACAAAGCGTTTGTTTCCAGCATCTTCCAAATTCGCCGGCATCATGCAAGCAGCTCTAGCGCATCGTGCTCCTCCATCGCAGCGTCTTGAATCTCGTTCTTCAGGTTCAAAGCGATTGAGACAAGTGCACGTCAGAGCCCAAAACATGCAGTTTGCACCCGCCTTCGGCTTCGTGGCCGTCAGTGGCCTTGCTACATGGTTTGTGCATCACGTCTACATGGCGCAAGGAGTCATGGTGGCCAGGAAGAAGTTCAACGTCAAATACCCAGTCCTGTATGCAACGTAAGGACATGACCGATGCTAACGTGATGCCAGAGATCACCCCTTTCTGTATAGCTGAGGTGCTGCACTAGGCACGCTGTCTTCTGGTAGTGCAGTGCGTTGCAGATCTAGTGATCTTGGCATCCCAGGTATCCCACGCCAAACCCTGCACTGATTTTCCACCACGTGACAGGCATTCCATGAATGTCCCTGTTGGCATCGCTGCCTGACAGAAGCATCGCTGCCTGACAGAAGCTTGCCGAGTGAACAACAAAGGATTTGAATCATAAGTAATGAAGCGGACAGACAGAACAACACTGCATGCTTGTTACACACCGGTGGCCCTTGTTACCTGTTTGTTAGAAAGCAAGCAGACACAGACAGACGAAACTTTACGTTACACGTGACCTGATAGGTAGCTCTTTTTGTGTTCCCTGCAGCCCGTCAGACTGCAGTGATGAGAAGGCCAGGAGCCAGTACAACTGCGTGCAGCGCGCCCACCAGAACAGTCTGGAGAATCTGCCATCCTTCTATGCGCTGCTGCTGCTAGCTGGCCTGCAGGTAAGCTTGTCTTTTTCGCTCGGCTTGCCACCGTGCTGCAGATCCTGGCTTGCAAAACAAACGCCGCAAATCCACACTTGCGCCGGGATGCATGCGTGTTGTCAGCTCCATGCCATTGTAGTGATGGTATCTCTAGCTGACTGTGTTTGTTTTAAGAGTGCCCCCGCAAACACCCAGCCCCTATTCATATGCGCTGCCGTGCAGTACCCCATCACTGCCTCCGTGAGCGCTCTCATCTACCTGGTGGGGCGGGTCTTGTACTTCAACGGATACGCAACTGGCCAGCCAGACAAACGCTACCAGGTGGGCCATGTGCATGCTGTAACCGCTACCGCCATGTGCAACATTCAGCAGGTCACAGTGTGTTTGGAGTTGTAGTTTGCGTTGCATAGTAAGGTTCACCGTTCGCGAATCCTCTTGTAGTATGTTGGTGTCCAACCCTGTGAGACCTACGAACCCCAGATCTTTGCACTGCGCACAAACCCTCTAAATAAAAGAAACACCGCTGTTTGCTCACAGGGGTCTATCCAGTACATCGGACTGCTCACCCTTCTGGGCGCAGTGGGCAAGATGGCCTACGATCTGCTATCCAACTTCAAGTTCTAGACCGAGTCAACCCCACAGAGATTCATTTCAGATTTCTGATTCATCCCCAGAAGCTGTGGAATGCTGCGAACTGTAGTCGGACATTGATGCAATAGTTGCACGAACATTGCTGCCATGCATAAGTATGATGATGGGATCCATGATGCCATGCATATATGATATGAGGGCATATGATATGCCATATCATACATGATGGGATCCATGATGCCATGCATAAGTATGATGGGACAAGGCAGATTATGTGCCATCCTTGTTGGTTCAGTGCCTGAGCGGTGTTCTGAGTTCATTGATCCTTACTGGCAAGTCTACCAGGTAGGATCAGACCGTGGCGCAGTCGCACAGAACGGGTGTACCTGGGACTCTGAAATCAGACTGGCACTGCGTTGTAAGGCACTGATGCGTCTCTCAACTGAAAGCAGCTGGAATGTTGCCATTCAAGCGCATTGCTGGCTGGAGAAACAGAGAGCCTACTGGTCTCAAGAAGGATGTGTATGGTGTTGTCTTAAGCCAGGTTCTGCACTCCCACCGCTCCTTTTCACCCTGGTGTGTATGCAAATCAGGACGTCTGCTTGATCTGACTTCTGAGATGTGTATTACATGAGCACTGTGCACGCCCTTGAGCAGACCATGAGCCGACAGCAGCTAAGTCGTAGGCTCAAAACGGCAAAGAGCGCTCCAGCCAGGTGTGCTTGAATGGACCAGCCACCGGTTCAAGCATACAAAACAATTGGCAGTATCTGCCTGCTTTTGTCAAGGCTTCTTTAGGCCGCCTGTCGTCTCAAGGTCTAGTAGGCCTTCTCCTTCTGCCAGGCCAAGGAATTTGCCCTGCCAGAATTGTTAGAACGTCATCAGAGATTCTATGTGATCAAAGAACGTGGGGGCCAAGCTATTCTGGGTGCAGTAAGTGACTGTCACTCTATTATACAGGGCAGGACTGTTCATGGTTGAGAAAACGTTGACAAACCCACTCTCACAATTTTGTGCGGTGGGTCTCCTCAGGGCCTGATGTAATTAATACATACTTTAACAAACACCTGATCAACCCGAGCTGACTGACTGGCACTGTCCAGGCGACTACTGCTACCACCAAAGAGGGGACACCGGGACGTCTGCACTACGTGTCCATGCGCTTGTCTCCCCTGATCAACTTGCCCCAAACCTCGGGCTGCTGCCAAACATGCTCCTACGCACGGGTCTGGCCATAGCTAGCCGTGTCCTTGCCACGTCTGTTGTTCCTTGTTGCTTCCACATGCATGTGCAAGCCCTTGCTCTCCCCTATGCCTCGGGCTCGTCCTTGAGCATGACGAACACGTGCCCTGACCCGTCGCGAGTGATGCGCAGGGTGTCGTCCAGGTAGGTGGTCAGCATCCACATGCAGGTGGACTCGGTGGCCTGCGCGGGGCCCAGGGGATGGCAACACGTCAAAGATCGTCCGAGTAAGTGCAACATGAGGCATGCTCCTGTGGCTCACGAGGCATGCCATGCGCACTCAGTGGCTCACGAGGCACGCCATGCGCACTCAGTGGCTCACGAGGCATGCCATGCGCACTCAGTGGCTCACGAGGCACGCCATGCGCACTCAGTGGCTCACGAGGCATGCCATGCGCACTTAGTGGCTCACGAGGCATGCCATGCACTCTCAGTGGCTCACAAGGCACGCCATGCGCACTCAGTGGCTTGCACACAGACCCCACGGGGTCAAATTTACAAGGCGACGTGGGGGAAACCTCAAAGCCCTTCAAAGGCGATGCCAAGTGGTGCAACAACATGGCACGTCCTGGAACGACAAGGCGAGGCAATGCAACACGATGCATGATCACAGCATGCCAAAGCATGATCAGCAACAGGTACAAGGCGCCATTATGATGCTGCCAATGAAGAATCATGTGATCTGCAGAATTGAAGGGGCTGCGTCTGCCTGAGACATGGGTACGATTAAGTTTAAGGTGATACGTTATCAACATGGATAACATCATGGGCGTCAAGTCAAGCGCATGCAATGGTACAACCATGATAGTCTCAAGCAAAAGGTCACAACCATATAAGTGAATACTAGGCAGGCTGCAACCGGTATCACTTCTACACTCTATCAATACACATGGTACCACAGTCATGATGGTGGTCACTGCCAAAATTATGACGGCAGGGTAGGGCCTGAAAACCAGGCAGGCTGCACCAGGTGACGCATGTCACGTGCTTGGCTCCCAGGGGGATGAGCAGTTGCCAGAGGTATGTCACATGCTCCCTGGGCAGCTTACCTGCAGGTCCAGCTCCGGGCTGACCGCCCTGCCAATCAGGGTCTTGGAGGTCTCCAGCACGGCGTTGAACGGGTCGACAACGTACCGCCTGCAAGCATGCAGGCATGTCACCGTTCTTGTTTACCAGTCGTGGTTGTGTACGAGTGTATGCCAACTTAGTTTACTGCACTGATCTTGTGAAACCGGCCCGCAATTTGCATGCGCTCAACGCTGGCCTGGTTTACCTACGTACCCTGTTCCTACCCCACCTGGCGGGCACCTGCCTACCACCCCGTGCCTACCCCACCTGACGGGCACCTGCATCATGTGTATGTGTGTATGTGTGACTGTGTGCGTGTTGCCTTGCACGACTGCAAGTTATAAGTCCCAACACACACCTGTCGCTTGCAGGCGGGACTCATATTTGTAACCTATTGGTGTCTTCATAGGTGTGTGATGGGTGCAGCCGTGTGTCATCATTATCATTACATGGCTTTTCATGGTTCAACCCACGGTACTGCAGCTAGACACAATATCTAGCTGTGCATGTATGTCGTTCTGTTTCACTGACATTAGGTATCCCCACCCCATCATAGCCAATATGCCCCTTGTCCTGCCCGGCCTGCCGCCAAACACATCTGCGGGTGCCCCTGCCTGCCTGCCGCCTCCAACCCGACGCTGCGCCAGCCCGGTCTGAATTCGTGATATGTGTAATTGATTACAACTGTATGCCTGTTGGCATTTCGTTGCATCCTGCCCATTTGCTATCAGCACTGCCGCACCTGACGGGCGCCAGGTCCAGTGGCGTGCCCCACAGGTCGAGTGTGTCGGGCATTTCCAGCGCAGTCAGCACCTGGGGCGTCTGGATGAAGGTGTCCACGCCCACGCGGGTGAGGCGCACCTTGAGCGCACGCGGAGTGCGCACCTGGGGCATGGGGAGTCGGTGTTGGGTCAGGGTCAGGGTTCAGTGAGACTGAGGCCAGAAAAAGACCACAAGACTGAGCCTGGTAATGATAGTGATGATGATGGCAGCAACACAGGTGATGCAGCTCAGGCAAGCAAAAGACAGAGCAGTGAGCATGAGGTAGTGAGCTGTGGCGTGGGGGCATGGAATGCGGAGAGTGGCGGTTAGTGAGGTGGAATGTGAATGAATGAAGTGTCCATTTGTCCTGAGCAGGTCTGTCTTGTCATGGATGCATCTGGTGTTTGGCAAAGGGAGTGGCAAAGCTGATCAATAACGTTGAACTAGGAGCAGGACACAACAGGGCTAAGGCCGAGGAAAGGCAACTGACGCAGGGCGAGGGGGGAAAGAGAACAGTACAAGCGCAAACCGGGGTGGAGTGCGAGCCTGTTTATCACCAGGATAGAGTGGCACCTATCTGATGATCAGGAGGAGATCCATCTCTTACGAATACGATGAACGTCAACAATAGTGTGGCAAAGGACGGGCAAGTTCATTCATCATTACATAGCTTATCATGGTTCAACCCACGGTATCGCAGGACCAACCAGCTAGGCGCTCAAAGCATGGGCATGATGCCCCCAAAAAACAAGCACATGCAAGGTTCAGGGTCCTCTGGAAGGTCTGTTTCAGAGCCCAAAAGGGAAGAGTCCGGGTGTTGTCTGTAACTGGCAAGTGTTGTTGTGTAAATTGCAGGGAGAAGGTAGCTATCGTGGCCTTGTGAACTTGGAGCCAGGGCTGTTGTGACACCCTTACCTCCATGCACGTGTCTGCGTGCAGTGTGAAGGCCAGAGGCACCTTGATCTCGATCTGCAGGCAGCGATGAGATCATGCAATTGAATGAGCTGCAGAGCCTCGCTCGCGCTGCACGTCTCTGCCCTGCCCAATCTCGTTTCTTGTCTGCACCCAGCCCCATTCCAATCCCTACAAAGCACTGAACAACACACCCAGTTGCACACTTTAGGGCCCATGGCTTTCTTTTCTGCCTGTCACCTCTATCAAGGGTTGGTAACTAAGCTGCTATGTGACATGTCCACGCTGCCCAGCGCACCTTGTTTCTGGCCGTCATGCTCTCCACGTCGACTTGCTGGTAGACGTCCCCGAGCTCCACCAGGGGCAGGTTGTGCAGGGCCGACAGCAGCAGCAGCGTCTGGGGGCTGCTGGTGTAGACCAGCTTCCATCGACCAGCCAACACGTCCAAGCACTGCAAGAGCACAAGGTGCAGATGAAAAGCGAGGATAATGACAATGTCGATGCTATGGCCCAACCGCAGCTATGGTGATTACTATTATGGCACGTCTGCAACCAGCGAATGTCATCTGTTGCAGTTGGTTCTCCATTCCACTCTTGCCGCTGCTTTGTTCGTTGGTGGGCCAGTTGCAGCAGTGAATGCAGCTGATGCCATCGCAGTGCACCAGGCAACACAACACAAGCGCTTCGTCTGCAGTACAAGCCTTGTTCTTTACTTTGCACCAGCTTCGCTGCAAGCCGTTTGTCACTGTGATTAGAAGGCCTTTACTTGACTCACATCTGAGGGTCTTGTGTTGGGGTTCCTGCACTCGAGGGCGCTGATGAGTTCCTCGGCCACTGCCCGCTGCTCCCCTGTGGATGCAGTGCCCCGGTCAGTGGCGTACACACCCTCAAGCAGGGCTGACTTCATGCCCAGGAGCGTCTGCAGCAGGGGCAACAGAGCACCAGTGATGCAAGTCGCGCTTGTTTTCTGGCTCAAAATCATTATCTTGTTTCTTGCTCGATGCCGGGTGGTTACATTCCACCCCGGTGACTGCTCCGTCGTGCGAACGGACAATGCCAGCAGGTAAGTATGCTCTGTGATGCATGTTGTTGTGCAGACTGTGTGCCAGCTTTCACTAGTGTTCTGGCTTGCTGGCCCACAAAATGGGCTTACCAGGAGGAAACTTCAACGCCAACAACGCGCAACTGCGAGGCAGCCTTGCTACATGGTATAGCGACGCTCCTGTCTGACTGTGTGTTTGCGTGTCTGGCTTACCTGTCTGTATGGTATGGATTCGACAACTGATGCCGGCAGCTGTGCTGCGGGCAAATCTGCTGTCACAGCAACCCCTGCATTAGACGCTGGCTTCACGGCTGGCTGAGCAAGGGATGGTGAGATTATTGCCATCGCGTAAGCTTCCACTGCAATTTCTGACGCCATCGTTGGTGCTTGCTGTGGCAACTCATTCGCTGCCTGTGGCGGTACATTTACGGCTTCCGTAACGGACACGGATGGTGTCACCGTCGCCTGCGTCAATAGCACATCATCAGGCTGCGCTACGACAGCTTCCTTCTCCATACCCACGCTGATTGTGACCCATGACTGATCCGCGGAGTCAACTGGTCCAGGTGCTTCTTCTTGAGGCGGTGCCATGACAGGATGTTCTGCCTCGGCACTTGAAGGCACCCACTGGCGCAGCGGCGTCAGAGGCGCCGCAACTGTTACGTCTTGAAGTGGGACTTCGGCCAAGGTGGTCTGCTGTGGCAGGGTCGTGGCAATCGCTGCTTGCTCCAGCGAAGTTTCCGCTGGTGCCGCTGGAGTCTGTGCCGCTGAAGCCTGCGCAGTCACAGTCTGGGTCGGCTCAGCTGATGGGCTGGCATCAAGTACAGCGGCAGCCGGGGTAGCAAAGGCAGTTGCGGTTGAATCCGCCTCAGCTGCAGCTGTAACAGTTGGAGCCTGCACGGCTTCAGCAGCCGGCACGTTCACAGGTGCGGCGACTGGCATCTCCACAGCTGCAGCAGCTGGCACTTGCACATGTGCAACGGCTGGTACTTCCAGAGCCGCAGGGGCCGGCACTTCTGCAGCAGCCTGTTGCACAGCAGCAGATACTGTAACATCAACAGCTGGTGCCTCCACAGCTGCAGCGGCTGGAACATCAACAGCTGGTGCCTCCACAGCTGCAGGGGCTGGAACATCAACAGCTGGTGCCTCCACAGCTGCAGCGACTGGAACATCAACAGCTGGTGCCTCCACAGCTGCAGCAACTGGAACATCAACAGCTGGTGCCTCCACAGCTGTAGCGACTGGAACATCAACAGCTGCAGCTGGAGCGTCCACAATTGCCTGTGCCACTGCTGGCTCCACCGCTGCTGGCTGCATCACATTTACCTCAATGCCTGTACCCCCTGTGTGCTGCCCATCAGCGGCCGCCTTGGGTGGCTCTGCCAATGCTTGCAGCCGACCCTCTTCCTTCTCTTCCCCCTCCAAGTCGACTGTGCTAGTTGCTGAGTCATCATCTGTCTCTTCCCCAGACGCTCTGGCCGGCCCAGGGCTCCGTGGAGAGCTGCTACCCGGCCCACCACCGCCACTGACGCTTCCCGGCTGGCGCCAGACCCGGTTCAGTGACTCCACAACATCTGCAACAAGAGCAGCAGCAACATTGCACGCACCAACACGAATTGAGACAACAGCAACAGCTCGTGGCACGTTAGACTCCCTCACACAGGCAGACATACATGGAAGGCAAGGTGGTACCTTGGCAGCCCTTAAGAGCCCTCATACCGGCATTGTTGATCAAGGATGGCACTTCTTGTTTTGTCTGACGTTGTGACACCGGCACCTGCCACCGGTTTGCCGATTGACAGTCGCTGCCTAGCGCTTGCTGATGTTCACACACAACCTAGATCACAAGCTCATCTTGATTCATTCCGTTTTCTCACCTGCCAGGTGTTGGGGCTGGGCTGTTGTGGCCGCTCCCACCTCTCCTGCCATAACAGGCACCGGCTGCACGCTCCGCTGCCCCACACTGCCTGGTGTAAACACCACTGCGTTGGAAACAGGCTGCCGTGCCTGCAGCTGGGCTGCCACCTGGGTCGCCTGCAGCTGCCGCTGGCGCAGCGCCGACTTCACCTCCATCACCTGCATGACACAACACATCATGTTCCTTCTTGACATCATTTGTTGAGTGAAGTCAAGGCGACTTTGCATGGATGTTGACATCATTTGTTGAGTCAAGTCAAGGCAATTGAAGATTAGCATGAGGAAGGGTCACCAAAAACTAGCCTAGGCATCTACGTAGGGCTGGTACTTGAACCACAGTCAAAACGCAAGTACTGTATGGCTTCCAGTGGGTAAACTGAAACAGTTGGGAGAGATGCATGCACAACGTGAAACCTCAAGCTCAGCTCAAGCCAGCCACGCTGTGAAACCACAGGTTTCCATCACTGCAATGGTTTTGCATGGATGCCAAGGGCTGCTTTTCTTTTCTTTTCTGCTGTGCCTGATGTCCCCAGCCCCACCTGTGACAGCTGTTCCTCTGCCCTGAGAATCTCCTGTCGTGCGTCCTCCAAGAGGTTTGTCACGGCTGCGTTGTGTGAGCTAACCACCGTCAGCTGCGCGTCAACTAGGGACTGAGTGGTCACTGACACCTCAGCGGGACGCGCCGCCTGCATAGGAATGTGTGTGTGTGCGTAAGTGTGTTTACATCTGTATCGTCCCACAAGAGGAACAGAACATGGTGTATTGTGCTACAGGGCCGTACCAGAGAGTGAATTCTGGTACGCCGAGGGAAGAACTAGGACAGACAGTGCACACGCACTCCCTGAAACGGTCAAAGATTGCGCATGTTTCTTGCCTGTGTGACAATTCTCCACACAGCTGCGGCCAGAAGACCCAGGCCTGCGGCTTGCAGCAGCCACACTGGGCTGGCAGCTGCTGCACTGACTGCTGGCGCGCTGTTCACGGCCACAGCCGCCACAGCCTGGCTTTCCCTGCAGTCAGGCATGTGCATGCATAGTGTTTGTCGACTGGTGAAGACGTTATGTTGCTTGTGTGGGTGCTGGCTTGCTGAGCAGATATCACAGGTGGGCAGGACAGCAAAAGTTGTAACGAACACGGGCCAGAACAGATGACCACACCATGACCACCATGATGGCTCAGGACAATCGAGCATACAGCAGACAACGTGCATGGGACTCTAGCAGCACAGCAGAACATGGTAGGCACAGCCGATAACATGCATGCTGTACCCAAGTCAGATTGCTAGCGCCTGCGCTCAATGCACTCAATGGAGGCCCTCCTGATGTTACCTGTGAGCGATGCCGTGCTACAAATGCACTAGTGCAGATACCGCCAGTGCATTGCTCCACACGCGCATGGAGTGTGTTCGCACCTTTGGGGGACCTGTAGCTTACAGCCTGGCTTCACTGCATCATTCTTGAGGATTGAGCGATGCCCATAGTTCAGCTCCTGCATTCAGTGCGTGGGAGAAACATGGTGAACTGACAGGCTGTGATTGACAACTTAAATGCAAGTTGCATCTACACTGGCTGCGCAGCAGGGCACACGCACAGCCGCACACTTATACACACAGTTGTACACACACAAGGACGAGTCCTGCGTTGGCGCTCAGATACACAAGCAGGCGCGTTACAGGCTTCACCAAGTGAACACAGAAGGTCAACACGGGAGGTTACGACTTGAGAAGCTGCCTCCAACCTGAATGCCGCTGAGGAGCAACCTTGGACAAAACGGCCAGTCGCCTAAGTTTACCAGACGCCTCTGAACTCGCAAGACTGCCAAATGCAAGCGTTGCTGCCCGCCTCTGAGTTCCAGGCAGCCGCATGACACGTAGGCAAACGGAGCAACTCACCTTGAGTGCCCGGATTGAACATCCGTGCTGACGGGCAATGTCTGCCATTGTCTCTCCTGCCTGCAGTTGAGAACACAAAAACTGTGCCTTTGCGAATGGCCTGTGTTCATGGCGGAACTTATGCAAATTCGCTTCCCAACAGTACTCCAGCCAATGTGATCGTCGCGTGATTTTCAGCTGGATAGTGCAGATGCGAGTGTGCAGCATTCGGGTGTTGCAAGTCGTCGTTGGCTAGGTTCTTGGCTGTCAGCAACCACCGTGGCCATGCGCATCTGCCCTGAGCCCAGGCGTACCTGCACAGTATGATAGCTTGAGATCTTTGACGCCGCTTGCGCTGTTGGCATGGATCTCCATGGCCTGCTGCAGAGCTTGATTCCCCAACCATAGTTAACAGGTCCCTGTCGACCGATGCAGGGAGTTCGAGGCAATGCCATTTCAATGATGACGGTCACACTGGTGAACTTATCTCTGAAGCCAAAGGAACACTTGTTCGGCAGAAAAGTCGGTACGGCGTGTACGGAGAGAGAAAACCGTTTTCGGTTTTCTCACACTGAGCGCCGTGCGAACATCTGTCCTTGCCAGACAGTAAGCGACGTGCGAACATCTTCCCACCTTTGAGGCTCCATATTGGGGTTGGTGGTGGTGGTTGGGCTTCACAGAGAGACTTCATGCAGCCATGTTATGAGGCTGGAGCTCGTTTTCCAGCCAGTGCCTTGCACTGTCTTGTTAAGGCTGATTGTTCCATAGTTCAGCTAGTGTTGTGTTGAAGATGACTGCACGGATGAGGGGTGCTAAAAGGCACGGGTGAGGGGTGCCTCACTGCCAGGTATGCATCATCTTTCCAAGCATTTGTGAGTGACTGGATGGCTGCTGATCACACATCTAGTGCCTCTCTTGCAACCTGGCAGGTGTGGCGATGGTCCAAGGCAATCAGTCTTTCTCGCACGTGCGTGATCCGAGCCTTTTGCGATCTGTCTTACAGACGCTGCCATTGTTTGAACTTGACCACATTTCTTGGCTGTCTGATGGACGCGCTTTCTACAGCGGCGTTCGAGGAACGGGCCGCCGCTGCCGAGGCCAGGCTCGCGCTGGTTGAGGCAGCGTTAGCAGGGATTCAGCTAGGTGCGCAGACTCCAGGGCAGCAAGGTGCCCAAGCACGCTTTTTGAAACTAGCAGCACAGTTAACCTGAACGGCCACAGCATGCCTGGCGCTCATGGTCGGTTGGTTGCATGGCCCATCATCTACTGCCAAGGGCCGCACATGCTCCAGGCAGACAGCAGCATGCGCTGACATGACGACCTGGCATGCAGGCGCACCAGCGCAGGCGGCTGTGGACAGTACAGGCCTGGCTGAACTCAGAGAGCTGCTGGTACAAGCACGAGCGGGGGCATTCAAGGTGACAAGCGTAGTAGCGTCAAGACCTGGAGATCTGGGTGACGATGAGCGTGACAATGATGGAGTGGCCAAGCGGTCATGCCGGCAAAGGCTATGCCATGTAGCCAGGCTTCTCCATGTCACACCATGCAGCACCCAGCCTATGCATGCTGCACACGTGTGGACTGTTCAGCTGCCAGTATGTCAGCTGCCAGCATAGCAACATCCCCTATGCACTTCAACGATCATCAGGCATCATGGGTGACAATGTGAGCGCAATCTGAATAGACATACCAGCAAGTATCGGCCAATGTTAACTACGCAGGGCTAGACTACGTTCATCTGGCAGCATACGTAGCATATTTTGACGGTGGGTCTTGATTTGTATGCAGGATGCAGAGGAGGTCAGCAAATTGAAATACCAGGTGAGCCCAGGCAGCCTTGGGTAAAGATGCTGAGAGAGCTGGACCTGCCTAGACTGGTGACTGGTTGTGATTCTTCAGGCTGTATTACCAAGCCGAGTCATTCGGGTGCAAGCCGCCTTGTACTTGAATGGCCAATCCGCTTGCCTGACATCAATGTATATGTTCAGTAGGGCCCGCCATTTGCGTTGGGTGCAACACAACTGGGTGCGGATGGTGAGAGCTGCACTTGCCTGTCTGGCTGGGACTAGTGATTGGCTGTGCTTCTTCAGGCTGGGTTATTTCAAGCCAACTCATTTGCGTGCAAGACGCCTTGCATTTGAAAGACCAGTATGCTTGCCTGGCAGACTGATCTGCCGCAGTACCTCTGAAGAGAACGTGGCTGCCCAAATGTTGCTTGTCACAGCGGCTGGGTCTTGTGAATCACGTAATCAGGACCAGGAATTCACAAGGACTCAGGCCTGCTGCTGTCACCTGCTTGAATGTCAAGGTCCATCACTCGTTCATGCAGGTTCAGCATCTGAAGAGAGCGCTGGAGGACGCTGATCAGCAGATTGCAAGCTTGAAACCTCAAGCCTGATGATCCAGTGCATGGAGTGCTTCAAAACAGTGCTCCTGACCAACGCTTGACCGAACACTCAGAATTCTTCATGTACCAAGTACAGTGACGGTCCCTGTATCCGACCAAATTCCATTCCACTTACTGATTGACGTTCGTGAACTTTGACAAGCCACTGCTAGGCTTGTAGAGGCTCAATGCGTTTGCGACAAACAATTTACCCCTCTTTGAGTTGGGCAATGACTTGGCCATGATTGCTATGGACACAATATTGGTGGTTAACAGGCCCTCATGGGTTGCAATTTCCCTTGCAGTTCAACCTTACAGGATGACCGGATACTGGGACGATTGGAGATAGGGCATGTAACTGTAAGAATGCAGTCATCCCACTTCCGCTTCCGGCTTTAGGGATGGATCTCGTTTGTAAACGTGGCTTGCCCTTCCCAATCTGTAACACTTGGCCGGCATGGCACCACCAGTAAGCTTTGAAATTTCAGGACAAGGCAGCTGACGTGCCCATCCTACTGCTTTCAACACCCATCAGACATCTGCAGGTCTAAGAGCAAGGGCCCTCTCACCGGCAGTTCTGCCAGCCTACTGCTGATGGCTTGAATTACGCATAGCTTGCTCTTGCCTTGACATACCTCAACTTACATTAATGGCAAACACGCCAAGAACACGTGACGGAGGCAAGGAGTCAACCCTGTCCAGCCAAGTTTGGCTGAAAGCAGCTGAAGCAGAGTAGCCAGGTTTGCCTAAAAACATGTAAACGTCATGCACAGCCTCAGCACATTATTGAGCAGGACTTCCCAGGGCATGTCAAGCAACTCAAGCCACAGGCAAGTACAGCAGGTGCTCGAACAACCTTGGCTGCTGAACACGAGTTGGTTGCGCAGTCACAATAGATTTAGGGCAGTTGGGCATGTCAACAGCTTATCAGTCATAAACGTCAAGAAGTAACAAAAGATGGTTGGATACTGGGACGATTGGAAATACGGCATGTCACTGTAACAACGGACGTAAGGTCGACATGTGCAGCAACACATTCATGACCGTGGCGCACGCCCATGCAATAGTTGTCTTTAGTCTTTTGGCCAGTCAGCAGTCAAAACACCCCGTTGAGATTTCCGGCATGCACATGCCACACTGTCGCACTGCAGGTTGGCCAGTTGACCATGCTGAAGCAGAGTGCAAAAGCACCGCAACAGCTCGAGCTGCTGTAGCATTCGTCACACCTGGATTGCAGACCAAACTGTCAAAATCGTATAGAAAGTACCGCAACAGACAGCTTATGTAGTGAGCACACTATGTGTATACACCAGGCTCCTCAATCACTGTCGCTGCTGCTGTCATCATCACTGCTGCTCGACTCAGGGGACGGTGCAGCTTTCTTCTTCTTGCCCTCGGCTTCCTTCTTCTTGGCTTCAGCCTCCTTCTGCTTTGCCTGCACATTTGGTGGACAAACCAGTGATTTCAATCAGATGTTATACAATGAGTGAGAAGCATTGCTTCACACAGCAGAACATTGCATGGAAAGGAAGCTACAACTGAGCTGAAGGTCAGACTCAGAAGGCTGTCTTGAGGCATAAAGCAAAGTAGACCCAGCTGTGCAATCCAGTGAGATCAGATTACAAGCCTTGGCTTAGCTGCCAGCAATTCTAGGGGGCATGCATGCGGGCACACACCTCTGCCTCTTTCTTCTTGGCCTCAGCTGCCTTGGCCTCTGCCTTTTCCTTCTTCTTTTTCTTCTGCTGTGGCTCCTGAGCTTCTTCCCCTTCCGCCTCCTCCGCTCCCGCCTGCTTCTTTTTCTTGCCCTCTGATTCCTTCTTCTTCTTTCCGGCAGAGGCAGCTTCAGACTCCTTGGCAGTGGCTTCCTTGGCCTCCTTCTTCTTCTGCTTCTTAGCGCTCTGAATCGCACAGCCAGGAGCAAGTGGTCAGATGAGCACAATCGCAAAGCCATGATCATGTTTGTCAGGCAGGCAAGGCAGGCAGCAAGCGGTGCACAACACTGTGTTGCGCGAATACAAGGTTGCAGCTCGGCCACAACTGAGTTTGCGGACGTCGGTTCGCATTTAATCATACGGAGACGTATGGTGATCAAGCAAGTGATTGGCATGCGCTCATCACAGAGCCAGGATCATGTTGCTCAGATAGGCCAGAGCAGGCGCAACACAGTGTAATAAGATCGGGTTGCGGCATAGCCCGCCCTACACAGATTAAGATTAAGAAATCAGATTAGAAGAGAATTTATCCTGACACTGCATGAATCAACAGAGTTTGCCCTTTGGTTCAGGCGGTTGGTTGGCCAAGAATTAATAGAATTGGCTCTTTGGTTCTATCACATATGATGACAGTGATCACGATGATGAAGTGGTGAGATTGGGCTAGAAAGGGATTTCGGCCTGTGCACAAGTGACGTTGCGATACATACCTTGGGTTCCTCGGCAGCTTGGTCCTCATCAGTTGCCTTGGATTTTTTACTTGCAGACGGTGCGGCCTCCTGCGTCAACAACAACGAGACCAAGGATGTGTGAACGCGTCCTGGACAGTAAAGGCTGAACAAATCAAATTATTTCTCGCTTATTTCTTCTGCACAGGCCACCTTGACAGAATGCACTTGCTTGCTGTCACCGCTTGACACCCTCCCCTGCTGCCCCTGCCCGTATTCGCCACCCCACCTTATCCTTCTGGGACCGTTTTTCCCCGGCTTTCTTGTCGGCTTCAGCGACTGCCGCTGCAGCCGGCGCTGGAGCAGCAGCTCCTGCTGCCTTGGGCGTGGCTGCAGCTGCCTTGCCGGTGCCGGACGCCTTACCAGCAGCACCAGCCAGGGTGGTAGTGGCTGCTGGGGGTACCACCCTGCCGGGAATGATGGGGTTGATTCCTGTGCCGGCCTCCACACTGCGGCTGAAGATAGCTGACATCTCCTTGGTGAGGTTGTGCTCTTCCAAAAACGTCTGACAAGAGCAGCCAAACAAACTCATGTGCACACTCCGTTCTGGTAAGGCTGAAAGGTTATGATAACTCATTCCAAGACAACACTTAATATGTGTACAACCCATCCATCCTATTGAGCATGCATGCCCCATGAAGCCCCACAGTCCCTTCCTTGCCCGTCCACTGAACTGAAACCCCTGGAACTGAACCCTCATCATCATGCCACACATACCCGTCTTTGGTGGGACCCTTGAACTGCACGATTTGCAATGGTACACTCAATGACACTTGATCATGGTCGTATGCTCAAGTTTCCAGCCCCTGGACAGAGCCACACTGTCAGCATCCTAGACTCCTACCCTCACCCACAGCGCAGTCACATGCCAGGTTGTACAATAGATAGATATCAATGATAGCAGCAATAACAACACTGTTGATATGAAGCTACTATCACTTCTATGATAGTGATGCTAAGAATATGATGATAGTATTAGCAGTAACTCCGACCGTGAACCACATCTCAGTCTATTCAATGATAATGATAATAATAATGATAATAATCACAATGCCCACCTGCAGCTCCTCTGCTAGCTTGCCATGTCGACCGTCCTCATGCTCTATTGCGTCGTTCTGTGTCTTCAGAAACGGCTGAATCATCTCAATAACCCGTGTCTTGTCGGCCTGCACGCGTTCATCAACCACAGAGTCAGTCTGGTTGGCAGCTGACCGTTGCATAATGATGTTGGAAATGATGGCACGTTGTACCTTCAGCCCGACATGTGTAATTGCGATTGCCATCCAATGACACACTCACACTGACTTACCTTCCTGTGCGTGTGGCAAAAACTCTTCGATACCTCCTTGTTTACATGTTGTCTTCTTTTATCCGTGTCAATGCACACAATGCGCGGAAGGAATTTGGCATGCATCAGGGATAAGTGCAGCATTGCCCCTAGCCTTCCCCACCTCAGACATAGCCTTCCAGCAGGCCGCACTCAGCGTCACTCCATTGAGCTTGACAGGCTTGCCCTCTGCATCCACTGACTTGGACGTCTGTGGCAACGATGAAGAAAATGAGCAGGTAAAATGAATACACAGCAACAGGCTGCACTAGTACAAAGGAGCCTCGGTGTTCAATTCCATTCATACCTCGGACCAACTCCTGCACACTCTGGTTGAACACAATATAACCCTCAACATACCCCAGCGTTTGTAAAAGTCCTGGTTGTTTCGTGAAAGTTCTCTGGGATGTGAGCCAATAGTGGTTAACCTTGGATAGAGCTGGCGTTTGGCCTCTCCCCTCTATGGAACGTCCATGTGGGTAAGCTTGGATAGTCAAAACTTAGACTGCTACTGCGACGACCAAGACCTGCCCAGTGCTGGTTGGCTTTGCTTCAAGCCAGTCATTCTTCCACCCAAGCCCCACCTGAAACGCTGGATTTGTGGGATCCTACAGGCAAACAGACAGACAGGTGGACAGACTACTTGAGCCTTCTTGTGTGAGAGGAGCTTGCAAGCCAGAACAAGCAAGAGTGCACAAACACATGGCATGGCCAGACTCGCTACCGTCATCGCTCTGACAGTTTAAGAGCATTGTCAGACAGCTTGTAAGCCAGATGAGCGTGCAGCAGCAGCAATAGCCAGACCCTTATCACGCTCTCACTCAGACAAATCTTGGCAACAGCAACAGGAGCAGCTGTTGGGTATTGAGCATAGGCATGCATATACATACCCTTGCAACCCAGCTGTACAGGTAGGCCATGTAGACGTTCATGGCGCTCATTTTGCGGGGCGCTCGCTTCTTCTTGGCTGGGGCATCCTCCATGCCCTCGGCCTCCCCCTTCTTCTTGCGCTTGGCACCTTTCACGGCACCTGCAGCAGTTAGTTAACGTTTACAAATCGAAGGTACAGGCATATGGTTCTTGCGTGTGCACATGTGAGCACCTGTCACTCTAGGAGACAAACATACCTTCAGTGACCTTCAGTGATTTGAGGTAGAAGCCACAACCATGTGGTGCGGATGACAAGTATGACAAGGGCTGCACTTGATGCTGTACAGCGCACACACATATGCTGAAAAAGATATGCACGATGCAGCAAAGATCAGGCGAAAGGTTAATTGTTGTGCCAGTCATCAATACCATGTATGCCTAGTGTTGCATGCGACATACCTGTGCTCTTGCTTGGTGCCTGGATTGCAGCCCGTGCTGCAGATTCAGCCGCATGGACCGCAGCTACTGTGGCTTCTGAAGAGAGTCCTGTTGCGGCAAGGGCGCCGAGGAGAGCATCACGAGCCACAGAATGGGCAGTGATTCGGAATAGCGTAGCGCTCTGCACGTGCACAGACATCAACGTCAGCATGCAGATGCAGGCTTTTGGGCCAGAACATGCTCGCATGCTGAAGCACCAACAGATGACCAAGAGTGTTGATGATAGCAATCACAAGTGATGAAGTATGCATGGCTCACGAGGCCTGGGCATACATCATCACGAGGTGTGCGCTCAATTTTTTGCCTTAATATGTTGCACAGGGACCACAAAACCTTCATCATGGCCAGTAACTCAGTCAGTATACGTAGCTCCAGTTGGCATGTGCAAGACGTGCTTTCGTCAAGTGAAGTTGTGTGCATCTACTCTTGCCTTCGCCGGCACGCTCTGACGCGTGATTGCACTGTTGCTGGATGTGCAAGAGTCGTTGCAACTGCAGCGTTCCAAAGTGCGAGCTTGGTGAGCAAATTGAAAGACTGCTACGAGTCTTCAGACAGCTGTCGATCCCGTTGTTTTACGTACCATGTATGGCAACCGCATTTCCAAACCTATACCCATGCCTACAAATCATGGCAAGGCTTACCAGGAGCTCGGTAATCTGGCGTCCGGTCAACGATGCAGGCAAAGCAGCGGCGGGTTCGGTATCCTCGGCCATCGTTTCAATCAATCAAGCGCGTCAGGTTGAGCAACGTTAACGCAAGACAGCTTGACACTCATGCCGCGCGATGCAAGTTGCAAAATCGCCGGCCGTTTCGGTGTGATTTCCGGCGGTTCAACTCAGCGAGTTTTGGATTCAGCCTGTGCCTCGGAAAGGGCGGCAAAGCTCAGCTAACATGTACATACTCTGCTTGCCACTCCCTGTGTGCTCTGGATTGAAGCACCCTCCCCCCCCGATGTTGGCCACATGCAACATGTCATGGGCCTTGCCATCCATACCTACACCCATGATGGGGGCGTGAAGGCAACAAAGGCGACATGGAATACCTTACTTGCATGGTCTGCTGGGCACTTGATGGGCACTTGATGGATCCGGCGGCTGTGCAGACCTTTCATAGGTTTTTGATCACAGTGCCTCGGCCAGACACAGGCAGGTTCGGTAAGGTTGTGGCACCAAGATCTTCCCATGCAAGGGCACAACGGACAGCCAGCTTGTGTTTGAATCTTGCCAGCACGAGCAGTTGGATCTGCCTCTGTCTGAACAAAGGCCGGCATGGATGACCCAGGAGTGGCACAACAAGCCGTTCATATTTATCCACCGTGCAAGTGACCCAAGGGGAACAGTGCACACTCAATCCAAGTGCTGTTGCCATCGTAGTGCTGTCGGCATGTTGGTCAGTACGAGGTGGGGTATGGAGCTCTGATTGAAGCTGACTTGCCCTGTTCTTGCTCTTGTATGACATGGTTTGACGTTGATGCAGCAGGGCAGGCTAGAAACCCAAGACCGTCGTGCTGAACAGGAAGCACAGTGAGCGGCAGGTCAAACCATGCGCTTGAAACTGTTTGTAGCGCAAAAAAATTGTTCATGTATGGGCCTCCAGGCACACAAAGCAACTTCAGCTGCTGCAGCCCCAACTGAAGAATCGTTTCTCCATCACTTAAAAATGCAAAGACTGTTCGGCCGACCAGTGACAACATTTTAACAAGTCACGATGACTGTGCATGTTTTGGCACACTCTCTTGAGCATGTTGCATGGCAGTGCTGTCAGGCAGACTGAAGTGCTGCTTGCTTTATGATGGTTGGGGCGGGCCAAGACCAACGCCCAGTCTTTCAATGCTCTTTCATTGGCGACACCGTCGAATTGCCAGCCACTCTATGGTCAACACTGACCTCAATGGCATGTGGCTTCTCCTTGCGTAGCCTCTCTCGCACTTCTGTCGGTACGTCTTCAAAGCCCTGGATATTGCAGCTGGCCCCCAAGTCTTGTATTTGAAGATGTTTTCCAGTCCTGGGACAATCCTTTTTCAGTTGCTGTTGTGTGAAAACTGTGCAACACGTCAACAGTGTGTTCAAGCTTGCACAAGTCATGCCATGCCAATACTTGCCTAATTCACACCCAAGAGTTGCCCAAGGCTTATTGCTACAGGGGAACAGTTCGCACTCCTGCATCAGTCCTTGGGTAACTCGTTTCCCAAGGGCACATTGAAGGCCCTCCGTCCGGTCACACGTCTGGTTTGTGTGTGGAAGCATGAGTTGGGATGAGCATGGCAGCTTGCAGGCGCTATGATGTGCAGGTATACATAGGTTGAACTTGCCGTCTGTGTCTGGCGGCCTACTGGTGACCAGGAGAAAGCCGAGGCCTTGGCAGGAGTCGGCCTTGGTCACCATCGACGCAAAAGTCAGGGTTCGGACTTGTTGCATCAGCTACATGTTGCCACTGTTCTACCAGCTGCAAGGATAGCCGTTGGTCTAGTTATGCCAAAAGACAGCTGGCCGTCAACCGCCCGGCAGTTGGACTTCAAACTTCTCGAAGTTGACCATTGAATCGACACATTATTGCACGCAGGCGGCTAATTGAATCGCTAATAAGTATTATCGCGTCAGCACCGCAGCGCTAGCGACAGACAAGGATGTGTTGGACCCAAGGACAGGTGGGACCTTTGACCAGAGCGCCGGCCATGCAAAGCTGCCTCGGCACTTGATCCTTGCCGGAGCTCATTCATGCGTATCATACAAGCCACATGCAGCCAGTGGACCATGCAATTAAGTTGGTAATGGTGACCACGGCGGAAGCTGGGCCTGTGGCCTCACATGCATGCATGTCAGCAATGCCGCCAGCGTTTGCACACCATGCAAGCATATACATGCCTGTTTCGTGTGCAGGTGTACACATTTTTCAGCTTGAACAGCCCACTTCACGAGTTCAAGCTTGCATAGCTGTCAGCACTTTCCTGCCTCTTGCGTCAGCAGCTTCATTCCATGGCGACCGGCAACCTCAGTATGCACTCCTGTGCGGCAGGCGCCCCACACCATGCCGCACCCCACCAACCAGCATGCAGACATCGTCGCAAGGCCATTTCAGTGCCCATTCACCACCCCATGCTCACTCCCAGACTGCCAGGCTTTACAAGGCCTTTTAGAGGAGCTATGCAAGTTCGTGCCTGGGCAGACTCCAGAAATGACATGCCCTTGCCAATACCGTGCCCCATGGTCCACTGTGCAAATTTCCAGCAGCCAGACAGCCAGGGACACAGCGCCAGCGTCCTGCAGCAGACATTCAAATCGCCTCAAAGTGCACCCTCGCTTGGACCCATGCCTACCTACACTCTGGCCGAAGCACCAGCAGCCCCTGCAAAGCACCTCAAAGGTCCATTTGTTTTGTCACAGTTGGCTCCAATAGTCATGGGCGGCCTAACAGCTGCGGCAGCGTCTTTGAGCCGAGCAGGCACGCCAGCTTCTGCTGGGCAGAATGAGACTTCGACCTTAACCGCAGATAAACCTTTTCCCACTCCAACGTCCACTTCAACTGAACCCACGTCCATGCCCACATCAGCCACAGCCTCTCTGGAAGCTTTCCAATTGGTGTCCAAGGTGCATAGCGCCAGCAATCACGTGCCAGGCTACGTGCATCTGGGCATGCGTAGGCATGGCCATGAGCATAGGTTTGCAGCACAAGAAGAGCAGGAGTGCATTCAAGCCATCACACCACCGGTACGTGTAAGCACTCTCTGCTAGATTTTGATGGTTGACGTGCTCTGCATGCTTTCCAGACCATCTGATGACTACTGTTGCTAGCTATTCTTATGGCAATGCATGCTGCCTCTGACGCATTCGCTTCAATGCACAGCAGCAAGTGCAACCTGTCACTGTACAGCCGACAGTCCAGACGGCAAGCAGGTACTGCTGACTAATAGGGACCATCTATGCAAGAAGCTGACAGTGCAGCCTATCCCATAAGGGCCCAGACAGCTTGAATACAGGAGGGGACTGTGAGCTACAATCCGTTGCTCTGTACGTGCAGATGCATCTACCCACACCCTTCATGGTGTCTAACAAGAGATGTCAGGACCCACTGGACGTCTCCTTGGATCAGCAGCCGAGTGGTGCCCTGCGGTGTCACGCGTCCAGTGGTGATGCCGGAGTGGTGACTGCATGGCGTGAAGATGACTGCATGGCGGAAGAGTCGAGTATGAGCGTGGATGATTGGGAAGAGGAGGGCGAGATGGAACAAGGGCAGGCAAGGGAGGCGTTTGCGAGCGTGAGTGAGGGGCGAGAATATGGTGCAGAGGCATGGCGGGGAGAAGCAGCTGGTGAGGAGGAGGAGGAGTGGCAGGCGAACGAGGATGGGGTGTGGGAGTGTGATGAAGGGTTGGAGCTAGAGTTTGGTGAGGGCGAAGACGATGGCGGGGAGTACGTCTCAGCTCCGGGCATCGAGTGGGAAAACCATCGCGGTGGAGTGATAACCGACGAGCCTCCCGTCTCACCTTACGGCTTTGACGTGCCCAAGGAAATCCTCGCTCTGAGGCCTGGACACATCTTCAGTGTGCAAGTGAGTCACGAGTGTAACGCCACTGGCCAGCCTGTTGTTGCGCTCTGTCTGGGCTGCTCGCGTCGGTCGTTGGCTTGTGCAGCCAGTTTGAGTTTGCCCAAGGAGCTGTGTCGCAGCAGTGGCCAAACGAAGCGGCAGGGTATGGACTCAACTCTCTTAACGAACGCGTGAATCCATCAGCAATCCGTAACTACAGCGCTTGCTTCACAATTATTCGGCGCACATGCTTGCAGGTGTTGCGCTCTGCCCTCTTCCACGCGGGCGAGTGTTCGCTAGACGTCGAGCGCTGGCACAAGGCAGGCGTGGCCGCCACGCGGGCGGCGAAGCACCCTAAAGGAGTGGTGGGCAGCGTACCGCCCGTCTCACCCCATGGCTGGCCGGTGCCAAAGGAGATTCTCGCCCTCAGGCCGGGGCACATCTTCAGCCCAGCGGTAGGCGCTTACATATTGAGTGTGCTGTTTCACGTCAGTTATGTTGACGACACAACAGCTAGTTTTGCTTGTGTAGCGCAATGCCTGGTGTGTCGCCCGACATCCAATACTGGCTCATGGTGACGAGTTGTCTTCTCTGCAGGTGCTGCGCAGCGCACTATTTCACGCCGGTGTCCCCAGCCCAAGTCCTAGCAACACCCCACTGAACCTTCAACCCTTGGGTTTGAACGATGCACTGGTGGCTGTGGACATTCAGTTCCCAACCCTGGATCGCAAACCCTTGGCTTCGCGTCATCTAGATTACCTGCCCACGCTCGACTGCTTTATTGAACAAGAGGAGCTGCCAATCTTTCCAGAAGAGGGTTTTCAAGCCGATCAACGTCCTCCACCATCTGATGACGAGGCAGGCAAGTACAGTGGGGAGCTGTATTACCGAATGTCGTGGTTCCATATGTGGTAATAAGCGCTCGCTGATTTGAATCGTTCTGCTACCATCAGTTACAATCTGGTCCGTCCACTCCAATTCTTTTCTCCTGTTTCAGGCACCATGTCGCAGTGTGTGGTGGTTTCGCGCATGTCTTCAGGCATGCACACGTGCGTATCCGCAGGTTCTCCTGACCGCTCTCGCTCCAACGCGCCGTCTCCTTCCCCACCTCCGCCCTTCCTCACCAGCCCAGCCACCACAGCTGACCCAGAATCACAAGTCACGGTGCCAGTGACAGCACCCAATGCAACACTGGTGAGCCCGGTATCAGATCTACCGGTGCATGCACAGTCGTCGCCGGGGGACGATTGGCCCGAGCGTGCCGCTCTGATAGTCGCGGCCAGTGACTCGGACGTGTGCATCGCTAAGATCAGCCCTGTGCCTGCTGCGGCAGCAGTGGATACGCAGGAGCAAGCCGTTGTAATGCTGGATGCAGGCACACCAGCCGTGGAAGTGGGGGTCAAGGGGCAGTGAGCTGCTATGACGTGGTTGTTCAAACGTCATGACTTTACAAGTTTAGAAAACTGCTCAGCGGTGAGCAAGAGCCATCGAGACAGGATACAGGCTTCTCACGCACAGTTCACAAGTCTGGTTCCCAGGCACAGCAGCTGTTTCTGGGCATCGCTCGACTAAGTTGCTAGTCCCCTGCAGAGTTTGGCCAGTGCAACAAGGGCCAGATTGGCCGAGTTTGTACACGGCATTATTATGCTGTTGGAGTACCTCGGGCTGCAGTTAAGGCTTGTGCCTGTGGAAGGAGCAGGGCATGTCGTCAACTAGACAAGCACAAGCAGGCCAAAACAGGTAGGATAGGACAGGCGGCCAGTTAAGGCACTTGATGCAAATCACCACTGCCACGGTTTCTGTAGGAGCGATAAAAAGAAGCAAGTAGGAGCAAGCGGAGGCACGTTGGCTTAGCCCGCCACTGTCATGATTTCTGTATACGGGCAAATTCAGTAGGTTTTGCAGGTGCACATGGCGGACCATCTTGCAAGGAACGGTGTCGACTTCTGACTACTACTGACGGTGACCAACACAGCGATTTCTGCTATGCCAAGCACGAACATTCAAGTTGCATTCAGGAAAGGCTGCTTGAGCTCTATGTTTTCCGATTGTTGCATGTGACACTTGGCATGTCGCATTTTGATAGACAAACTCTTTGACAAAGCATGCTATGACACGGCAGCACTGCCGACCTGGCAGACTTCAACATGACCATGTATTTGCTGTTATTCGTGATTACTACTTTGGAACAAGGCCAACTAGGGCTGATCTTAGTACACTGAAAAGATGCCTGCTGAGCAATCTCCAGGAGCCCAGTCATATCCTGTCATTATGTAGCATGTTGCAGTTGGATTGATGTGCGGGGTGGTTCAAACCGTAAGCTGGTCTCATGCAGATGTGTCGATTATCCCTTGTGTCCTTCGTTGTGGAACAAGGAAGGCAAAACCAGAGCTCAGAAAGGACTGAAAGCTCACAAACGCCTTCCTGCTATATACCAGCGTTCACTAGCGTACGTATGCCTTGTAGGTATGCCTGCCATCATCATGTAAACAGCTCGAGTGGTACTGCTTGTGCGTCACAGCCGCGGGTCAGGAGTCGGCTGCTTGGCTTGCCTGAGTACTGTTGATTACATTGCGAACGTCTTGCCACCCCTCATTAGCACCTATCAACGAGTCAGCTGCAGCTTCACATTTCTTTTGCAAGAACAGGCTGGATGACAGGAACGCTTGACACGCTAAGGTGTTAGTCATTGTAATCAAACCCATCATGACAGTATCATGCGTTGGTGGCCTGCCGCAGTCATAGCTGCCTTCACACGTTGTGGCCATCCCTCCGCCCGAGAGACAGTCTGCACAATGCTCAGCTTCACAGCATGGCGTGCGTGAACACACAGCCCAACGAGTTAAACCTCGGTCACATACTCATCAGAACCGAAACCAGCTGCACAATGTGCACTCTGCCAGGCAGGCTGGGCAGCAGCAGGGGCAGCATGCGAAACGCAGATGTGCAGCTGTTGAGATGTATCCTCAACAGCGGGCTGCACGCTAGATGCTGCGTGATGGCGGCAAGCAGCTCAGGCGTGACCGGCCATGCCATATGACCGGCCAAGAACGATGGTTTGCTGGTATCCAGGATGGTGATGGTTGCTGTTTAAATGCATCCGCACTGTCACTGTAGAATAGCCTGAAGCGTGTTCTCTCCCAGTGCAGATCGCATTTGCGCATAGCAGCTGCAACTCTCACAGTGGTTTCCAGGCTGGTGCTGGGGACAAGCACATGGGCACATGAGTGCATGTCTCGTCTTTCCCTCATGCGCATGGATCGCAGGGCATTCAGCGACAACCGGTCCAGTAAAGATTGTTCAACTCAAGGTGTGTCGATGTGCAGGGCCGCTGACTGTAGCTGTGCCGCAGGTGTGTATATATATGTATTTACACCAGGGAAGCCGTCAGAGGACACGGAACGGGATGGCCACCGCCCTGCAAAACGAAAGCAGGGAACAAAGCAGGCAAGGCAGGCCAACCCAAAGCAAAACAGGACAGAGCCGCCGAAGTC
>QAXH01005238.1:39055-72293 GCA_004335635.1 Chloromonas sp. AAM2
GGCGGAACGTCAGAGAACAGGGACAGCCAAACTGCAACAGTGGCCAAAGAGCAGGGCCCAAAACACTGGCATCTAGGCTGCAGGGTCAGGCTGACGAAGAAAGGTGTGTCAAGAAGGGCAGGCTCAGCAGTGCTGCCGTCCCTTGATCACTGCTTGTACTCGAGGGCAGTTGTAGCTTGCTGAGGCATGGAAACCCGGACGCCAGCTGCTGCACATGCTGACACGTGACAGTGTTCGTTTAATGCACAATCTTCCGCAGACTCCATTAGACGTGCTGATGCTTCAGCACAAGCAGTGCTAAAACTGGTCGAGCTCTGTCGTGCGTTGGTATCAGTGCATTATCCACAGCAAAGGCAATCCCCAGACGGCATCTGCATGTAAGGTCTCTGCACTCTGCCAAGCGCCATCCTCCTCTCTGGCCTCTACAGATCTCATCCGACTAGATGTTGTCCAGCACAGGCATCGCAGAATCAAATCGAGCTCTGCCTATTGCTTGATGTTATCGGTTGAGCAGACACCACATGCATCGGCCCCTAAAATACAAGGTATGATGCTGGGACGTCTCCGTCGCTCGTCTTCGCTGATCCCTGCCAATGACTCGCACAACTTGCCAAGATGCATTTCACTTGCCAAGATGCGCGCCTTGTACGATGCGTTCAAGTACGGTAAGGCTTGGGAAGACGATCCCCCTGGCCTCTGGTGTCGCAACGCACAGCGTCTGCCCAAGCTGCTGACACGGCTGGAACCGCATACCGATGGCTCTCACATGATGGCAGAGACGCAGAGTGTGCTTGATCCCAAGCAGAACATCAAAGACAGGAACAGAGTGTTTGTTTTTGTGGCGGGTCAACTGGTGCTTGCCAGTGCCACGGATGCCGCTCCTCATACGCATGCATGCGGTTTGCCATGAGGCGCTTGTGCAGCCCTTGACATCGGCAGGCCGTTGCATCTCAAGGACGATAACGCTTGTAGGCGCTCACAACACTCTGACCACCGTACCACTTGTGGCGGCCTTCACACGGGCAGGCCGTAGCGGTCCCTGAAGAGCATCAGCACTCGGTGCGTCTTGCGTGACTCCCAGGCCGAACACAGCTCAGCGTAGTAATGCGTCACCTGCAGCATATGACCATGAGCACTGGAGGCACATGAAGGGCATGCGGAGCATGTGAGGCGTTTTATGTGCAGGTAAAAAATCATGGTGTGAAACTCAACTGTAAAACTCAGACACAGTTCAACGTCGTGATGGGCAACGTACAATATAGCATCCTTGAGAACAATGTGGGGTGCATGTGAGGGATATGCGAGGTGCATGTGGGGTGCATGTGGGGTGCATGCGAGGTGCATGCGAGGTGCATGTGGGGTGCATGTGGGATGCATGTGGGGTGCATGCGGGGTGCATGCGAGGTGCATGCGGGGTGCATGCGAGGTGCATGCGAGGTGCATGAAACCCATCATCGCCTGTGACCCTCCAATTGAAGTAACCTGGCCAACCACTGTGCCGCATGTCTTGTCTGCATCAACACACTGTACGTGCAAGCAGTCACACTTCCTCTCGACAGTGAGATCAGACCCACACACTTTGACCAAGGAACGAAAAATAGATGCCTACCATCCATGCATCCATGCATGCAGCCACGCTTGTCCTCACCTGTGCTAGCCCCACTGGAGTGCCCTCCTCATCCCTGAACGACTGAACCAACTGAGGCACCGCAGGAGCCCTTTGCAGCAACTTCAGAAGGCGGCACAGCGCAGCCATAATCTCGAGGCGCGGCCCGATACCCAGGGTGGCGTTTTCTTCTGTATACGCGGGAGGCTGATGAAACTGGGGTGGTGGGACGCTAGATGGTGGCGGCTTTCCTGACATGATTGCCATTGGTTGCAGCTTGTAGGTGGGAAACGGTGGGCCGCATGGCAGGATAAGAAGATAGCCGTGACGAGGCGCGGCGGTTACACACCAGTTGTCAGCAGCAGCAGCAGCAGGAGCAGCAGTTGCTGCTCCAGCAGAGGTTTGCACTGCAGCAGCTGCGGGGTTTGACGGATTCGTACCAGTGGCAAGCGGCAAGTGGCTACCATTGTTGCCAGCAGCAGCAGCAGCTGGAGCAGCTGGTGTAGCTGCTCCAGCTGAGGCTTGTATCGTAGCTGGGTTGGCTGCTGCGGGGTGTGCCTCAAGGCCCAACTGATGTTTGGTACCATTGGATGCTGGGTGTGACAAGTTGGTACCAGTGGTGGCTGGACCTTCCACCTGTCTGGTGCGATGGGGAGCGACTGACGGGACTGCTGGAGAGGCTGCTTTCGCCACTGTGGTCTGCTTGAGAAGATATGCAATCCTGGGCTCTGCTGGCGTAGGAGCAGCAGCAGGTGCTGCTGGACCCTTCGCAGCAGGTTTGTGGTCTGTTGCCTTCTGAGCTGCTGGGTTCCGAGCGGCTGGCGGTGCAGCAGCTGCAGCTGAAGCAGCCACAGGTGAAGCGATCACAGGCACGGCAGGCCCAGCCAGGCCCACCGCCCGCACCACCATCGCCGCTTGAACAGCTGCCTGGCCCTGCGGCCCGCTCTTACCCTTACCAGACGCCTGCTGAGCTGTCTTCACAGCCTGACCACCGGCCCCGCCTGCCCCTCCCTTGGCCGGCTGAACCCCGTCCTGGTACCTGGCGGGACGGCCCGCTGTGCGTCTGTCGGTATTCCCGGTCCTGACGCCATCCGCCCCGCCCGGCCCACCCGCCGCCCCTGCACCTTGCCCCTGCTCTGCATCCACATCAACAACCCCACTTTTTTTTGGACGACCACGCACTTTCTTAGCTGCTGGCTGCTCTGGCACATCATCACCATCAGCAGCAGCATCCTCCTGGTCGTTTCTGAGCTGTCCGTTTTTGCGTTTGCCTCTGCTAGCTTTTGCCTGTGGCAGTTGAGGCTCGCCTGCGAGTCTAGGCTGGGGGCCGCCTCTTTCATGGCATTCCCTGGCGCAGCCCAGGCAGCAGTACCACTTATCAGGCTCTGGTACACCTTTGGCTAACCCGATGCAAATGTGGTGGCCTCCCCTGCACACACGACCCAACAACAAAGTATTCCTTCAGATGATCATCACCAATACTTGTGACTTTTTGGTTTGGGACCCCTTAGAGCTGCACTGCTGAGCCACAGTCTGTTCATGCGATCCAAACGTCATGAACATGCAAAATGACAGTGATAAAAATTTTGGGCCGGTCTCACATAATTTCGGGCATAAGCCATTGAGACAAATCTGGGCAATGACATGAGATGGGCCATGGCAAACATGGTACACGGAAGTAAATGGATTTGGACCTCTTCTTATTTTCGTGCCACAGTCATGATGATGATGATGATGAATCGTAATCCCTCTGCTTACCAGCCACAATCATTTTCGCACAGGTACATCTTGTTGCCGTAGCCCGGTTTGTCGCGGTGGCAGACCTGCGAGCCAAAAACGCGATTGCAACCGCCAATTCTTACAGTTCCACAATCAAATGCGGCGTGGTGTGCACCAAGACTGTGCAAGCATCAGCCTATAAGAGCACCTACACCACATAGGCTGGGTTGCAACCACGGCCGTTTGTACTTGTCAGACATACACCAAATCTTTGTAACCGTTGCTTCAAGTAAACATGGTGACATGGACAAAGTCCTGAGCTCCCGTTGTCCTGATCCACACTGCATCCGATAAGCCCAAGTATTAGGACGTCTTGCACTGTACCCTGGTCATTCCTATCGATAGTACCACATCAATCCTGAGTGAATTTGCCACATCATCGCCATCGTTACCACTTCCCAAGTGTGCTGATCATTGTTGCAATGGACCTGACCCCTTGTGCGTTAAGGCTCCGGGTAACTAACCCTATGCCTAACTTTCCGACGCAGCACTCACGTAGCAAGGCTCGTCGCCCTTATGTCCCATGGGGCGAGCAGCGTCCACATACTCCGTCCACAGGGGCTGGTTTTCGCAGGCGGGCAGCAGCACCAACGGCTCGACAGGGACCGGGGGAGCGGCCTGTGGCGCCGGCACGAGGACTTGCGGTACGGGAGGTGCAGTACGGTTGGCCTGTACGGGAGGTGCAGTACGGTAGCCCTTTATGGGTGATGTCGCTCTGCCCACGGCCCTCATGCCGTCTACGATGCCCTGGATACCCGCAGCCATGGCGGATGCAACTGCACCAAATGTGCTGCGCTTGGTTGGCACTTCTGCTGCTGCTGGCTTGGCAGCTGATGCAGCTGCTGCCCGTGCAGCTGGAGCGGCTGGCTGGTGCCTGTGTGCTGGCTGTGCAGCTGTTGCGGCTGGCTGCTGCCGGAGTGCTGGCTGGGCAGCTGGCTGTGCGGCAGCTGTTACCGCTGGCTGGGCAGCTGGTGCGGCTGGCTTCTGCCGGTGTGCTGGCTGGGCAGCTGGCTGTGTGGCAGCTGGAGCAGCAGTTTGAGGAGCAGTGGCGCTGGGACCAGCAACGAGCACTTCTTGCATGGCTGGCTGGGTGGTGCCTGCATGACCTGAGGATCCCGCTTGTGAAGGTGCTGCTGCCTGCACAGGCCATGCATGATACACGCTCCCGTTTGGACTGCCTGGAATGCTGTGACCACTGGCCGTGAATAGGCAGCAAGTGCAGTGTCACAGCTGATCAGCCAATACAGCCAAGGCAACAAGTTCACATTTGTTGTTGTTAGCCATGCACACATGCGCTTGTAGGTCTAAATTCCAAACCCTAACACCGACACAGAGTCAATCAAATACGTCATTGGTTAATCGATAATGTGGCATTTGGGGCTCCCAGTGTCCACGCACCTCATCAGGCATAGCCCCATTGGCTTGTGCCGACGCTTGGCCCGGGCCAAACTGAGCCCTGGCCGCCTCCTGAAAGGCCCGCTTCCAATGGCTACCAAGCTCCGGTAAACCCATAGGTCCCTCCATGGCCATTGGCCCGCCATTGGCCAGCGGAGTGCCTGCAGCAGCCAGTAAACTGTCAGTGGTTGATCAATCATGACAGAATGGCTTCATGTAAGTGCGGCATCACATATCAAATCCGAGTCTAAAGTTGTGACCAGATTGACAAAATCAGGCTCTTCTTATGTTTGCGGTAATGTATGCTGGCGCACCTGCGCCAATGAGAAAGTATTTTTCAGTGCATACTCGCACCCACCTTCACTTTCATCCGCCATGGAATGGTCATAGCCGCCTGGTTCAGCCGGTGCGGCTGATGCAGGAGCATGGCTGGGGCCGGCACCGCTGGCCAGGACGTCTGCTGCAGCTGGCAGGTACTGTGGCAGCACCAACCCATTACCAACCGGCTGCGTTGCAATAACCATGTTGCCATTGCCATAGCCATTGCCTTGCATGCCTTGCATGGGTGCATGTATGGGGTCGTACACAGCGGCATGATTGTCAGCACCATTGTCTGCAGCAGTAACAGCTGGCTGCATCGCATACGGCATGGCTGAACGGTACTGCTGCAACACCATTCCATTACCGACCACCTGCACTGCCATAACCATGTTGCCATAGCCTTGCATGCCGTGCATGGGTGCATGCACGGGTTCGTCAACGGCAGCAGCCACAGCTGGCTGTGTTGCAGGCACAAGCTCTGGACCAACCCAGTCCGGGTAATAAGCCAAGTTGCCCCATTGGAAAACGTCTGGATAGTCTGGCGGCGGTTTTGTGCTGACCATTTTGACGAGTAGGTGTGGGCTGTTCACGCTGTAACCACAATCGTACAAATCTGCAAGGTTGGAATTGACAGTTCATCATTAACCACAGCTGCTGTGACAGAGATTCTTGCGAGCTGTTAGCACCAACAGATGCTTCATGCACATGGGCAGAGCGAAGCGTTATCCGCGCTGCTTGCTTCATGTGAGCACGCGTTACCAGCATGCCCTGCTCTTGCCTCACCCGCCAGGTTCCTGCTCGGGCTGAGCTTGTACATGCTGGGCACCTGCACCCTGCCGTCAGCATTGAGCGTGAGGTTCAAGGGGATGACGCTGCCTTCCAGTACGCCATCGACCATGAGCTGCATGCCCACCAACTGCACAGCATCAGGACGGTTGCTGTCAGCGTCTGTCGGTGTCAACTCAGACACACCAAATCAAACCTGGGCAGACATAGGCTTCGGCAACTACAACCTGCAGTAAACTGGACACCAATCGCCAACTGCAAACCGCCATTGAGATAATTGGCATTTCCATGGAGTGATGACTTGGGATAGCGTCCTGCTACTGACTGCTATTTTATTTCTTCCTGAGTTGCGGGACAGACTTTTTGAACGCAATGAATGCATTGATACACATTCAAAAGGGCAAACTCAACTAACGGCTGTAGCAAGACAGGCCACAGCACACTGCACGAATGGCTTGCAGCATGCAAGTGCACATGTACCCAAAGTATCTCTGGATTCATTACTTATCATGAAGAATGAAGCGCATCCATGCTTTATTTGAAAGAAAAACAGCAGAGCAATTGGCAAACCATGCCAGACAGTAAAAACCTGCCAAAGCAAGCGACTGACCCCTGAGCCATGCAATTTAGCAGGGCAACAGGTAGCCCAGGAGCACAACAAAGCTCAGCACTTTCATGTGGGCAGCACCTACCCCTGGAAAATTCATCCCCTTCTCCATCATCACTTCCGCATCCCTGTTGTGAACGAGTGGATCGTTGGCCCTTCGACCTCTGTAGGCGATGCCACGGGGTCTCGGGCCCTGCATGCACATGAACACTACACATCAGCCTCTAGTCATGGAAGATAAGGTACGCCACGCTTGCATGCTAGCAGTGAGTGGTGCAAAGGCCCCTTGCGAGCACAGCTGTCGAGTCTGGCTCCTGAACAGCACGTGTAGTCAGCTCGTTTTGTCCATGCTAACCTCATGGCCGGCGACCAGTGCACCAAGCTTTGCATGCAGTGCATGCGGTCGGTTTCCAGAAGGAGGTTGTGAAAAGCATGGCACTAGAGTGTGGGGCATGCAGCTGAGGCCATGCGATGCCCATGCTTGAGGTTCCCACCTGCTCATGCAGGACCAGAACACAGATGTCCTGACTGACTTTGTAGATGCCCCCGGTCCAATACCCAGACAGTAGGTTGTAGTCAAGCGTCTGCCACTTGTCTGCAAGAAAGACAAGTTACGACGGGTTCTGTCATGAAGCCCCATTGTTTCAAACCCCAGTTTGAATCGACCGGGCCCAGGCACTCACACAAGTTGTGCCCGCAGATGAAGATTTCGATGTCCACGCACTCTGTGTTGTATTGTATTGTGTTCAGCTGAGTGTTGTGAATCTCGTATTGCAATGAGATGACATGGGTGGTCCCTGGCTCAAGTTCGACGTTCCCAAACATTGCCCTCATGTCGTCAGCATACACTTGCGCCCTGAACGGAAGCCAAGCTCGCAGCGGACCCCGAGGTGCCGCCATGCTTGCTCCTATCAAGCCCTAGCTGGCGCACTTATGATCTGGTTATCATGGTCTCCGCCAGCGCAGGCGCTGTGGTTTGCGCATGGGCATTTGGCATTGGGACTGAGTTCGTTTGGGTTCGTTGATTTCTGCTTTTGACACAGTTCCAAATAATATCGCTTGACACAGTTCAACAGTCAGTTTGAGTTCGGTGATTTTTGCTTTTGACGTTGTGAGGGAACGAGGCTCCATTCAGCCTTTCAGTCCACCAGTCCCTTCCGCTTCCAAAGAAACGTTTCGGCCGCATCTGTCGCACGTCATACATGCACGGCACCGGATGTGCCGCACCTCACGCTGCTTGCTCGGTGCATGGCCCGTGAGTGAGTGCAACGACACATGCATGTGCCCGCCATTGCATGCTGGGCCCGTATCTGAATGCATGTGAATGCATGGCCCATAAACACCTGGTTTATAGTTGTGTCACTGGACGGCACTCTGACATGCACGCAGGCAAGGTTAAAGCACGACAGCTCGGACAGTTCATCTGGACACGGCATGGTTGCGCAACGCAAGAGCACCTGGAACCGCGTGGCACACCAATTTAATCAGCAGTTTAAGGACACACAATGGTTCAAGATGCGCACGGGAGCACACTGTGTTAAGTGGACTGTCTTACCTGATCTAGTGCAGGGTGGTCTGACCAACTGACCAACTGCCAACAAGCGCTCATTGTTCAAACGATATGGGGCAAAGCCGGTCATGTACTGCAAGGTTGAGAACAACCTGATCAGCAGGGATAGGAGAGCCGTGGAAGCAGGGTTCATGCCGGAGTACATGGTCTAGGGCTAGTCACGGAGGCAGGGGAATACAACGCGAGATTTTCTTTCAGGGCTGTGGGACGTAGATGGGTGCTTGCTTTCCTGAAGTGTGTCGATGTTGGCCTTATGACCTGTTCTGAAAGGTGCTCACCAGCGGTTAACCCTACTTCCTTGGTTCCCTGCCGTCACACTGGCTCCAGTGCAATTCTTGTAAAATGTCCCAGAACTGGCAAACATCTTTTTTTCCCCCGTTAACTCAGTCAAATCACACAGTTGTCTAAATTTGATCAGCAACCACAGTCTGGCCACTTGCCTTCCTTGAGACGTGTGGCCAGGATGCAAACTATGAGCATCTGTCATGGGGTCTGTCCAAGAGCGTGAAACAGGCCAAGGTGTGCAGGTATGGCTGTGGGTGTGGCTGTGGTCAGCTGCAAGCAAGGTACAAGCTGTAATTTGCCCATGGTACTTGGCGATGTTGTACCTGTAAATTTCTAGGTTGCACTCCCTCCTTGTAAATTGTCAACTCAAAGCAGATTGAGAGCTCAACTTCTGTACAGCTGTACAGGGTAAGTAGGCTAGTACAACTGAAAAAAAAGCATGCTTGTGTCCACACCCAGTGGCGCTCACATTTACTAAGATGATGCGCCCTGAGGTACTCAAACCACATTTGGCATGTGATCCAACAGCTCATGTGATCCAACAGCAGTTGCAGGGCCAACAAGCTGTTCGTCGGAAAGAGCCTCAGGTCAAACGGACCAACAAAGAACATCGGACAGACAAAGCTCCCAGTGTGCGGTGGCTATCAAGTGTTGATGATCAAAGTGAATAAACGAGCAACTAACGTTGTTCAGCTTCGACTAAACTCCTGTGGTCTAGTGGTGGCTGGCTTGCCAACACTCCCCTGATACTCAGTTGCCTGTGCCTGGAGTTCCTGGAGCTTCAGTCTCAGCCTCAGCCTCAGTATCGGGAGTTATCATCGTCGTGACGACATTAACGATGCTGCCATTGTTCGGCGCAGTGATATCTCCAGACATTGACGTGCCTTGTATAGGGGGTGGTGTTGCCGCCGATGCCGCTGATGCTGGCCCCACTGCTGCTACTGCAGGTCCCGATGCTGAAGCAGGGGAAGGAGGAGCGGAAAGAACAGGCGAGGGCAAAGACGGTGGTGCTTGCCTCAGCATCCTGCCAGTGGCGCTAAAACCCAGTGCATCTGCGTGACAGAATCACATGTTATGTCAGCACAAACGGAGCAAATGTGCTGCTGCAAATGCCGCATACATTTGTTGTTCGCTATCTGTTGGTGTACCTTGGTGGGCTAACTTGGATGTGGTATGCCAGCCAGTCCTGTGCGATCAAGTCTGTAGGTGCATGAGCAAACAGTGCCCCCTAAGTGCTGAGTGAGTGCCGGGCACAATCGGTTTTCTGTTCCATTGCGGTCGGGGTTCTGGCAGGGCCCATGACTGGGGCAATGCATCATGACGCCTGTATGCGTCAACCAAAGGCCATCGTACGATTAAGACGCCTACATGTGTGCCATGTCGTTTGAACATCACCGGAGCCGGCAGGTCGAGGCTCAGATGGACAAGCCGCCAAGAGCACAGCACAGAGAAGCAGGCTCATGCAGGAGATACTGCATGTTGCAGTACGTGCAAACAGCGACGCTGGGGCTGACGGACGCTGGGGCTGACGGCTCACCAGTCAAGTGACGCAATTGAGGCGCTCCGAGTGCCGCGATGGCCGCGGCGAGTAAGACCATCAGCCGCATGTGTATCACCTTGTAGTCGGCCATGGTGACCAGTTGAGGCATGCGCAGAGTGCCAGCCGTCTGCCTTCCCTTAGTTTTATCTCCATGCGTCACACGAATTTGTCGGTTTTCATCATGGACCACCCGATTGGCTCTCGACACTGGCCCGAATTACCAGCAACCACAGTCTGGCCACTTGCCTTCCTTGACACGGGTGGCCAGGATGCAAACTACAAGCTTTCTTGGAGGGATGCTTCGGCTCATATGAGACAGGCCCGAACAGACAGCCTGTGCTAGTCAGCCTCTCCACGCAAGCAACCAAATATTCAGGCATGAATACACCGTGGCCATATACTACAGCAATTCCTTCGCCACGGAAGTTTACTGTGCACTGTCTTGGCTTCATTGGGGCAGGCCTTAGACTGCCTGCGTATCATCCTTCACTCACACGCTGTGCACACGATATGCCATCGTTCTGCCCGTTTGACGATGCCAGTTGAGTTGGTTGACGGTCTTCATGCATTAGCCTGTTGGCTTGTGCCTGTTTTCATGTGTGGCCGAGCACTTGATACCTCACCAATGTGACAAGCTGATTTATGGTTTGGCACAGGTTGAGAACTCGCGCTTGGAAACCACCGGCCCTGGTCACCACCGGCCGTGCACTCATGCCAAAGATGATGAAGACGCCTCATCTGTGGCTATCTTAGATTCTTGTCACACGCGAGCAATCTTATGTCAATGCTATGACAAGATGCCTATTGCTGGGCGCCCATCGTGCTCAGTGTATGTGGGTGCCGCTGATGGATGCATGCAAGGCTGTTGCCTCAATCCCAGTTTTGTACGCAGCAAGTCTAAAAACCGAGCACCGCTAACAGCCTTGGCATCAGAGTTGAAGTTAACAGGTGATCGGTGAACTGCATCGGTGAACTGTGACTGCAGCGTCTTTGCTTCAAATAGCTTAGCTTGACTGCATTAGAACATGTTCAAAAGCCGTAGCTTAACAGCTGCCATGCCGGACGCTGGGAGTCAGCGCACTTATTTCAGTTTGGTCAGCACACGTCGTTAGTTTAGTTTGCCGCCATGCACAAGCCGATGCATATCTGCCTACCTAGCGTCTGATGGCTGAAACGTGGTATCATATGATTTGCCCCAATTCCTGCAGCTGCCCAGACAAGGCCTTGGACGCACAAGATAGGTGCCCTAGGACCTCTCTCAAGGCAGCAGTTTCAGCAGTGTGCTCGCCACCTTGTCTGCTTGCTTCCTTCAGCCTCGCTACCAGCTGCTGCACTGTCCTACTCAGCTGCTCCACCTGACCCTTGATCGACCCTTGCTGCTCCGCAGCTGCTCCTGCCAGCCCACCCAGCCGGACATCCACAGCTGCCAGTGCGGCTACAGCTGCTGCCGTCGCTGGATCACTGAGCGATGCCGGGCCTGTCTGCATGCGTGTACAGCACTGCTGTACGGCGACCGCTGTAGAGGCAAGCAGGGCTGCAGCTTGCAGCAGCCGCTGCTGTTGCCCTGCATCTACACCAGCCGTTGGCAGCCGCCTCTGCAACGCCTGTGCTTCGTGTTCGATTTGTTCCATGCACCTTGATGCTGCTGCGGCCTTAATGCCGTCTTGTAACTGGCCTCGCGAGTAAGTCAGTAAAGCCTGGGCTGGCTCCGTGATGGGCTGGTTGGGCGCAGGCGGTTGCAAGTTCGGTAGCAGGAGCTGCGGTATCAACCGCTGTAGTCGTGTGCACTTGAGAACCGAAACGATCGCTGACAAGCTTTCATGGCGCAGCAATTCACATGAGTTCTGGCCCAAGCTCGTGTGCTGCATCTCGTGAAACAGAGTCACGGGAAGTGGATCTTGCCATATGACAGAGTGCGCGACGAGCGCGACTGCGTACGGAGCGCAGCAAGGAATGGTGAGTGCGGCTGAAAGAGTTGAAAGGGGAACAAGTGTTGCATGCGCGCGCATCGCCGCTTGGTCATCTCGTACGCCCTCGCACATCAGGAGTGTCAGCTTGAGGGCGGCCATGATCACCATGGGTGGGTAGGGCGAGGCAGGAACCTCCAGCACTGCTCGAGCCACGCTGGCAGCTCCTTGCAGCACCACTGTGACACCACTTCCTGCGCGACACCACGACTAGACCGTCAGTGTGATGTCATCGTGTCTATTCAGGCGCACCAAGAGTTGCCCGCTGCGACAACGAGCTCGCACTTCTCATGGCAAAGCACGGCTGCCTAGGTCAGCGTATGAAAACGGCGCGAGTCAGTGATAGCGACTCACCTTCAGACGGCGACTTTCGCACGACACGCTGCACGACAGCATGCATGCACTCCAGCAGCCAGAGGGCGTGGGTGCCCAGGTATGGTGCTGCACGGGGTACAGCTTGGAGCAGCTGCTGGTCGCCGAGGTGTTCCAACGTCTGTATGCAAGCACCAGGCAGCCGAGTTGACCAACGCCACAAGTGGTGTAAAGGTTACACCAACTGTATGTATTGCGCGCACACCTTTCGTAGGTGACACGCAGTGTGGGCGACGTACTTCATGCTTACGTCAGGATTACTACATCAGAGATACATGTAAGTCTGCACCACACAGCCCACCCTGAGCCATAAAGCAAGCCGATCGAGGTGACTAACAGTCTCTCACCTGCTTGAGCTGCAGCATGAGGTGCTGCATGCACTGGGCCAGGGCCTGGGAGCCCATAAGGCCAGGGCGCGCACTGGCCAGGCTTGCCAATAGCACGGCCTGATGGCATGCCCCTGCTGCGTCTGCCACTGTGCTCTCAGGACCACCTCCACAGATTTGAGGCAGCAGCACCTCCTGAAGCACACCCTGAGGCATGACCTGCACGTTCACAAAGATACTATGTATCATTACTTATGTGGTAAGTAGCGATCACGGAAAACATGGTTTGTTATCCGTAAGAGTCTTTAGAGAGACCAGTTTACAAACATCGCTATCGTAGCCATCAGTGGCCGTTGACATTTTAGTTTTCAAGTCACCGGTGCTGTCACCGACTTGGGCGTGAGATACTAGTTGGCAAGATGCCTTTTAACAGCATGCACACAGTTAATGCTGTGGCCCAAAGCAGTACAACACACCGTCTGAGCGGCTTTGTCTGTTCACCTGGTTGACCATGGCCAAGGACGTGCCTACTGCAACAGCTGATCTGGCAAATGAAAGAGTTGTGATCCAACAGTTTTCACCTGGACGAGGCTTGCCAGCAGATCTTGCACGCTTTGCAAGTGAGGGTTATGAAAGTGCTGATCAGCCTCTTGCCGTGACTGTGCTTGCAGCTCCGCCGTTTGCTGGTCTGGTAGCTGTGTAGAGCCGGGCAATGTTGCTTGGGCTGCCGCATCGCCTAGCAATTCACATGTTGCCATCAGCAGCTGCGCCTGCACCGCCGGCTTGGCTTGCAAGGCAGCGGTGCGCAGCACCCCCCTACGCCCACAGAACAACATCAGCAACAGTGCATTTGTTTGAGCCTTCTGTTTCAAAGCGCTAGAATGAGCTGTGTCGACATGGCGTGAGCCTGGTGTTCACGTCTGGCTTGCTGCCGCGGGCACAAATCAACAACAAGTGCATGTTTGGTGTACAGCGAGTTTGTGGCATGCGCGCTATGTTGGTGTGCAAAAACGGGCGTGCTATGCTTCTCTGGCCGTGCACTTGCAGCTGCGCGTGGTCGCTCACCGGCAAAGATGGGCGGCGATGGGATGCCTGCAGCACGCGCCCTCCATCAAGCGCGCCATCAGCTCCATAAGCACGTCATTCCAGCAGCACGCTTGGGCCGGCACAGGCGGCCCGTCCTGTTGCATGGCGTCGTCCTGCAGCCTGGCAGCCTCGCTCATGGCGAGTAGGAACGTCAGACAGCAATTCTGCACGGCGCGCGTGTTGATGGTGCGCGGGAAGCGCTGATAGTCTGAAGCCCCATCAATGCTGTTCCCTGGCTGGATGACCTGCATCACAGTCGCGCACAGCATCTTGACCCGTGTTTCAATGCCGGGTTCACAACAGTTTATCACAATAAGCTCTGTTCCGCGCAGATCACAGCACGCATGCCCGTCCGCTGCTGCTGTGTGCAGGGCAACAAGCGTTCTAGTCGCAAAACCAGGGACAAGAAGGCTTGCATTGCAAACGTTAACATGTGCGATGTACAAGTATGCATGACACGACGTCAACGGAGCCAGTTGCTACATTGTCCAAGTGAGCGGCGCTGGCAGAGAGCTGGACTGCTGAATCATCCTGATTGCCTGTCACAAACCTGTAGGTAGTGTTGATTGCTGACCGTGTTAACCAGCCAGGGCAGCAGGTGCCTTGTGATGCCCAGAAGCACACCCGGGCTGAAGGCTGTGTGTAGCTGGGCAGAGTAGTGCAGCAGGCTCTGAACCAGGGACAAACGAGCTGCCACAGCCAAGCCAGGGCCGCCACACTCGCAAGTGATGTCTTGCAGCATCGCCTGCGTATAACGGAAGAGCAGGGACAGACAGCTCGAGGTATGCTGGAGGCAAACCACTCTCGGTGACGTATAAATGCACAAGTAGCAATGCACAAGTAGCAATGCACACGTACCAATGCACACGTACAACGCAGAGCAGATGACTAACCCATACATACATGCCAAGGTGGTGGAGAACAGGATGCTAAGATGCCATCATGGGGGTCGCAGGGTGGCAACCAACAAGGTGTCAACCTCTCACTTGCACGCTTGCCGGCTGGGAGCTGTCCTTGGCAGCCTTGTCGTCCTCTGCTGCATTGTTTAATGCACTCAGCAGCACCTGGGAGGGCAAGGCAAGCGCCGCCAAGAAGGCCGCCAAGAAGACAGCGTGAAGTTGTTATGCACTGCTGGAGTATGGGAGTGAAAGAGGTTGACATGATGGATTCCGCACGATGAGTTGGCACACCAAGGGTTTGTACTGAATAAGTTGTGAACTGGCATGCAACTGCAGATGCTCTTTTTGCGAATGGCACGAATTTGAGTGAAAATGCCATTTCTACGGCCGGCCCTCATGCAGCATGGCTGACTGAGAACGCATGATCACACACAGGACACAGGATACGGGTCATCTGGCGGTGCTGGCAGGCGGCATGTGCCTACCCGTGTCAGCTTTGCCTCCATCTTGTCTGCCAGTCCCGACACACACGCAGCAAGGTCTGCAGCGGGAGGTCTGTTGCCGCCCAGACTGTCAATGGCACCCTGACCAAGCATAAGACGATGGAATGTGAGAGACAACGCAAGCTATAGATAGAGATAGAGCCCGCTAGTCCCTAGCTACCAGGGTGCATAAAACCAACTGCGGTGCTGCTACGTTAGGCACAGGATAACACTTGACGCCATTGATTCCATGTCACGGTCAACGTTGCAGCCATGCCTTGAGGATTTCATTGCTGAGGAATTCAGCGGCACCGGCATAAGAGACAACAGCCAGTGGGAAACAACAGCGGCAGGCACAGTGCCATTTGTAAAGACGTTATCACACCTGTGACTGGCTGGCCTGTGAGATGCTGCAGCTGCCGGTGGGCCCAGGCAGGGAAGCTGTGAGGCAGTTGTGCAGCACCAGGCCTGACTCCACCAGCAGCTGCCAGGTCTTGCCGCCGCTGGCCGCAGGAAACCGCTCCGCAAGCTTGGTCAGGGTGCCCTGCCAGAAGGCCAGTATCTGCAGCAACACAGGCCAGTACACAAAGACCAAGACATGGTCACTGCGGTGGTCCTAACGGTCACACATGTCCTGAGAAGTCATCGATTAGCACACGCCAAGCTACTCAAACCCAGACAGAAGGATGTGCGAAATAGCCAAGACTGCGGTCGACAAGATGGGTGAGGGTGCGGCTTGAAGCCTACACTCAATGTGCCTGAACTGTAGAATCTGCCAACATTGGAGCTTGGACCAGACAAGGCGATCAGCAGATCTGCAGCCCAAACAAGGTGCTGCTCTTTGTAACATGCCCAGACGTGACGCACACGGAGAGCCAAGAAGGAGCATGAAGAATTTTCTGGCATCAAACGGTACTATGGCTTGCCTGCCGAGACATCGTTGCTGCCAGACTGGCCATGCAGCAGGCTGGTTCCACTGGGTCTGTTGTCATGCATCAAATGTACACATGCTTGTATATCATACATGCATGCCTGCTGGGTGGCCTCACCTGTACGTGATTCTGGCGTGGGTTGGCCTGAAAGTTGCGCAGTTCCATCACCAGCCGCGATGTGCACAGGTGAAAGGTCTCATGTATACGTGCATCTGCACATGGCAACGTTGGCAGCAGTGTGCTATTGATGCTGACTCGGGTTGCCCGGAATGAGTCCCGCCCGGAATATGAGCGCAGCTGCTGTCGCTGCTAAGAGTCGAGATGCAAAATAGGCACGACCAGGCAAAGACCAAAGAAAGCAAGTTGCAGTTAGCCTGTTGGACATGGTTGCTTATGCTCTTTCAACTCCACATTGGCCAAAGGAATCTGACCACCCATACTACTCACGTGCTTTTGACGCTATTTCATATTTAGATATTTCCTGCCATGCTGGCATAGCGTCAGACCACAAGCGTCAGCCATTTCCACTTAACATCGTGATCACATATGAGTGGTGTCACCTGGATTGCCTTACCTTGTCTGGTCAGCAGCAGTGCAGCTTCCTTGGGGAGATGTCTGCACAGCATGTCCCCCATGCACTTCCACGCCACGCTCACATTCCGCTGTGTCTTCAAACACTGCGAAAGCCAAGAGAGTGATACGAATTTGAACTGGTTTTTCCTCAAGTCTCTCTTCACAGTGCGGTCTCTCCTTGCCTAACATCTCTACGCTGTTGATGGGTAATGAATCGTAATCAATCTCATGTGTCTGTTTGAGGTGGTCCAAGAGACAGAGACATGAGTGCAATCGGCCACTAAGGGCCAAGACGCCAATCGCGAATACGTCATGAGGCGTCCTTTCAGCCTTCATGCATCTGTTCCCTATGCTGCACTTGCATTCTGCCAGTAACGTTTCTCTGCTGTTAAGGTTGCTATGCAGCCCAATGAAAGAACCTTGGCATGCTCTAAGCAGCCAACTGCAAGGGGGTCAAGACGTACCTGAGGCCTCTGATGCCTAACTGAAGCCTCTGCTCCTTGTTCTGCACCTGTAATGTGCTGTCCATGTTTGCAAGTTCCTATGCAGACCAGTGATGTGCTCTGCCCTACCTGAGGCAAGGCATGATCGTCCTGCACCCGCAGAGCATCCGCACCTGCAGCAATACACGCGCACACATGGTGGTTGTCATGGTGTTGCCTGCTGTAATCATCTTGACATGCTTTCGTGGATGGCGGGTGGTGTACAAGTTGCACACACGCGCACACAGAAGCCATTGGTGCTTATGCTACCAAGTTCCCAAGCGTGTTCACACAGCATGGGCCCTGATGCTCTGGCTTGGGGAGCCTGCAGCTGTGCACAAGTGTCGCTGGCAACACACGCACATGTGGCGGTGTCATGCAGGCAAGTAACAATTAATGAATGGATCTTTTGCAGTCGGTTCAATGTGCATGGAAAGTGTCGTCTCATCAACTTGCAACTGTCCATGCCCCACAAACCCTGATGTGGTTCCTGCCGTAGTTTGCACATGCCCCATGCAAAACTTGCACAAGGTAGGCCCGGATGTACCTAGATTCTCACATGCAACTGTCCCACCTAGTCTCAGCAGGCCCTCATGCAGAGCGCTGCCCAGCCTTTGAAAGCCATCGTGTGCAGCTGAGCAGTCCGGGTGTTCATAGCTCATTCCAGCTGACACACCCCGCTGCAGAACTCCTGCACCCACAAACCCACATTCCATACAGGATACAGCAAGTAGAGGCGATGGTGATCAGACGAACAGTTGTGGTTGAATGGAAATGCATTGCTCATGCATCTGTGCAGGTTCTAGGAAGCAACATTGTAGGCAAGACATGGGTGGAACTGTAGAGCTTGACCTACATGCTGCATGCCACGTTCTGTGCGGCTTACCTTGCCACACCAGGGCGAGCACATTGCACATGACCTGGCACAGGGCGGTGACACACGCACGAGTGGTGTCTCCATGCGCCTTGAAGGCCTCAGTGCCCATGGCGCTGACTAGCCTGCAAAGCCAACAACAGCATTGTGTTTGGCACACTCGGCCAATGTCGCTTCATATTCGAATCCGTGAACTAGTACCTTCCGGCAGTGGCTGCAAACAACATGTGTACAATTGGTGATACAGGCATGCAACTGCTAAACTTGTCTTTCATAGCTTGCAGATTGTCTTGCTGATGTGCACAGTACAATACAGAACGTGCACATGCGTTCCAACATCTAGGGAGCTGCCTTGGCAGTACGTTGTGCTGCAGGCTCAAGCCCATGCTTTCAAAGGTTCTCAGTTTAAGTTTGGTTATGAGCCCGTGCTGTTCATGCTCAGCCCCAGTGTTCACCTTGGACAGAACATGGACACATGTGCGATGTGCATGATGCATGAGGTCAGCCTTGCTGATGGCTGGCACGTGGCCCCTCCCATCCTCCAGTCAACATCGGTCTGCTGCAGCCAGTCCAACAGCTGCTTGACGTAGCCCATGGCTGAGGCAAGAAGGGTGCCCAGCTGCTGGCTTTGGCCCAGGCTGTCCATGCCCCTGACGGCTGTTTCAGTGACTTCGGCAGCGTAGGCCAAGGAATCCAATGTGCTCATGGGGTCATGCTCGCCTGGCTGCTGAGCGGCCACAAACTCCTGCACCAGTGGGTTGCACAACCAACCAGTCGTTGATGGCTTATGTCTGTGTACGTTTGTCACGGCTCCAAGGCTGGAATTGAGGCTTCCAGACTTGCCAAGGTTAGGTCGAGGTTCAAGTGGGTATGGTAGCACGCACCATTGTCGCTCGCCAGAGGCCAGCTACTTTGTCTGAGCTGCATGTCTGATTAGATAGCGTGGCCGTGCCTTTCTCTGCTTCTTGCAGTCCGTATGCATCCTGACTTCCGCTGCCACCAGGCGTAACGAAGCAAGTGGCGTCCGTTTGCATCTTTCTGCTGCTAACCCGTGCCTTCTATGCATCGCCCATGTTGTTGCTTACCTCGGTCGCAGGCTGCACGAGATCCAAATTTCTGAATTGCGGTGGTTACACGTTTCAACGTGGTAACCGCTTGTGTCTGCCTCAGAATGTTCTGCACGGCCCAGACGGTGATGCTGGAACAAGCCAGGCGGAGGCAGGGGCCGGATCCTGCCCTGAGCACGATGAATGCTGCTAGAACCATTGCTAACAGGTTCTAAAAAGGGCCAGTAGAAAGGCAATAAGGACACTGCGACACTGCGGGTTCCCAGGTGATCTCTCTCCCCAGTACTGATGCAGCCCAGCTCAGGTTGACTTCCGAGTTCTGATGAGAGCGGGTCTGTTCTGAGCGGTATGATCGTAGCATGCCAGTCTCTGCGGCATTTCGCGTTTATGACCTGCATTTACAGAACGCGAGCGGTGTGATAGCCAGACTTCGGCCCGTCGGCTGGCAGCCCGGCCCGCCGGCACGCAGCCGGGTCACCAACATCGGCAAGAAGCCACCAAGTCACCACACACAAGAGAGTGGATCACCACACGGGCCCGGACTTGTCAGTGTGTGCCAGTGTTATGTATTACCCAGAGAGAAGAGGACAGCTGCAGTGGTTGCCTGAACTTGCAAATGTATCACGGTACTGGCCCAGTGGCCCGCTGAACCCCCGTGTGGTGTGCGCAACCCCCTGCCGGGCGTGCACCGTGTCTGTTGGTGTATATGCTGCTTAAAAAAAAGATGTTTGCCATATTACAGACCTACTCACACATATTGTCTCAGAACTGGCAAACTTATTTTTTTTTACAGTCTCTTGCCGTGTCTTTGGATGTATGCGCTGTGTTTCTCTGAGGCAGCTATGCATCAGGGAGAGGGCAGCCGGGTACCCGTGCCTGTGGCCTGCCTAGTGCATCATCAAACTGGCCTTGTGGCCTCGGGAATACAAGGGTCTGCCAACTGCATCGCAATGCTGGCCCAGTGGCCCCCGGAACATCAGGATGCGTCATTGAACAAATGTATGGTTTCCCCGACAAGGCAGCTGTGCATGGGGGGAAGGACAACTGCTAGCCACGCGCATGCCACTGCCTAGAAGAACTGGCAACTTGGCAATACCCTGAAGTAAGACCTGGCAACTGGTCTGAAGGGGCTGACAAGTGGAGCCAACTTCCTTTTTAAAGCCATGGCAAATGCGACAGCAACACAGCAGGCCCACCACCGCCTCCAGAGGTCTCAGACTGCTTGGGTTGCCGACATGCGAGTGCCATCAACAACAGAAGGCTCAACATTCGTAGAGACACCCAGTCATTACCATCACACCCGGTCAACGTCGGACAAGTACCCCCCTTTGATTCTGCTGTAAATCAACTGAAACTCTACCAGGTTGAATCAATATAGTGATCAACTGGAATCAATTGGAATGATTTGCAGCTGAATCAACCTGGTTGAATCAACTGACAGATGAAACAACAGACAATCAACCTTGGATGTATCAACTGAGATTCAACTGGGTTACAACTGAGGGTTGATTCAACTGACACTGACAACTGAAAATCAACTGCATAAGAATCAACTAGAGTTCAGACGGGTTCAGTAGAATCAGCACCCTCTGAATCAGATTAGTGTTCAACAATTGAATCTTAGTCACAAGGTGGTGTGGCAGGTTGTGGGTGCTAGTTAGGTTACGGTCAATTAGCCACGCGTGCAATGTCGGTGTTTGGGCACAGCCCTCTACTTTACTGCCCTGATTGTGAACTTGGAGTGATATCTGTGAACCTCATAGCTGCAGTGATTGTAAGGCAAAACAGGAACGAGCCGCCTAAGCCAAGGTAAAACAACTACAGACTTGAGGCAGGGACGCAAGAAGGCAGCCAGGCTGCAACAGGGCGAAACGTAGAAGGCAGTGATTAAGTCTGACAATCAGCAACAAAGGGCTCATGTCCGTGACCCTCCAGCAGCACTTGAACCCCTCTGCCACCTTCGTTCTGGAAGCACCTTGAGGCTGTCCGAACTCGGGACAGGACCAGGGCAGACTCTGGTCACTAAGTGACTCAGCAGCCCTGGTCTGTGCGGATACTAAGCTTTCAATTCAAGCACGAAGCTCCAGTTCACAGACTGAGAGTAGACTGACAGTAGCGCACAACAGGCTCTGGTCATGAAGCTCTGGTCTGTGCCAGGGAGTCGGATGCTAAGGAGTTCAAGCACAGGGGCAATCTTCGGTTCACATTACGAGAGTACCATGTGACTAGCAGTCTACTTCATTTCACAGAATCAGAGTAACGTGTCACCAACAGTGCACCAATAGCTGCCACACAAACAGAAAACGTGATGGATAACAGACTCAGTCACAGTGCCAGGTACAACAGGCAGCGTATCACCAGTTGAGCAGAAGCAGTACAGCTGGCGAATCCCGCTTAACGTGTAGGCTGCCTGCAGTGCAGCAAATTGGCCACGGTTGGAATGGAGCGGTGCAACAGGCATGGCTCAAGATTATGGGCAGTGTTCATATATCGATTACATCAGGGGAGGATATATTGATTACTCACATGCGAACGCTAGCAAGCCATGCAAGAGACGAGGCAGTAAGCAAAAGAGGAACAGTAAAACGAGCCTAGCCAACTCTGTCACGGGCTTACTGTGCCTGAAAAGCAACAGCTTTCTCGTGATCCGTTTGTGGGCATGACAGTGACACAGCACAGTGCACCTTCTTGTTAGGCACGCTAAGTAATCTGCTGCTGGCTGGTCTCTATGTGACATGTTATACCATATGCCCAGTGACAGCACCATCACAAACACTCACCTTGTAGCATATCCTGCAGATCGGCAAAGTCTTCTGAAGTTATAGCGGGATGCATCTGGGCCATGATCGCCCCCTTAAGACACAACTCATCGCGGCACATGTACCTGCAAATTGCATGGCACCCGTCAACAACCTTCACACAACACAAAACCGTGCTGCACGGTCTGTATGTCTGCTCGTCTGTTGGTTATATCAAAGGGACCCACATGCACCTAGCACCATTTGCCAAGGCTATCAGCAGCACGTGACATCAATGGAGCACACACGCGCAGCAAGAAGCAAGGCCACTTACCAGACGTCCTCAACTGCCTCTGCAAGCTGGGCAGGGCTGAAGCCCGACCCAAGTTGTGGCTGTGCACATGCCGATGCAGCCGCTGCTGTGCCCAATGCATCCCACACCTGTAACAAGGATGGCACATGATGTGTGCCAGTAATGATAAGTGCTTCAGCTTGCAACTTGCAAAGAAAAAAAGGACCGGAATAGGACGGGAAAGGCATGAAGGCCTGCGGGGACGACCTGCACTTTCAATCAGGCGTGTTTGCTTTGGAAGGCCACAAAAGTGAGACATGTTATCGGACCAAATTTGTACGTCTACATCCAATGCAAGGTGTTGAAAGTAGGGCACTGACCTGCACACACAGCTTCTCTTGGGCCTTCACCACCTCCTCCATCTCCAAACTACACCGACAAAGCATGGAGACCCTGTGTGTGCAAGTCTGGCCCGAGCACAGCTACCATGCAGGGAAAACATGCAATGTGGCAGCAACATGGGCAGGTAATGTGGCAGCACATGGGTAGCACTAGATAGTGAGGGTTGCAGTGCAGGGAAAGCGTCCATGTTCCATTCGTTCACTTGGGCACGAGCAAGCAGTGCTAGTTATTGTAGTTGTGTTCTATGGCATCTGTGAGAAGCCAAACACTGCTTGCTGCTGCTGGATGCATCCAAATCCATCGTCCTCTTTGAGTATCATGATGTGAACTAGCGCCTGTCGCTGCAAGTGCATTGATCGTCCACGTCCTGTTTCCCATTTGCAATCAGTCCCATTGGCGTCCCTCATGCGCCCAGCACATGCACATGCTGTCATGCAGCGCCCATTCATGCTTACAATTTGTCTCGCAGGCGTCGGATGACATTGTCAAGTGAAGTCAGCGTCTGGGCCACCACCAGCTGCCTCAGTTGCTGTGGCTCAGGAAGGCCCTTGTAGTGCGCAGCTGACTGGACAGCCTGTGCATGCACATGCGCAAGCAGGTTTTCACAAAATACCAGGACCATACCCCATGGGTGTGAAGGGCTGTGTCTGATTGGTGTGATGGTGGCCTGTCAACCTTTCGCCCATGTCAGCTGTACCACGCCGCGCCTTACCGGCAGTCTCTGTATCAAGTTGCCAGCGTTTGATGCCAAGAGGCTGACGGCCTCCTGCGCGTCAGTTGAGATTCAATCAACCAAGTTGTCATGCTAGGTGCGAGTCACAGTCGCCCGCCATTGCTGGCATAAGCGCCCACCTGCAAAGCCAGCCAGGTCGTGTATTGCGTCGCAGCTTTCCCAACCGCCGCGTTCAGTGAGGCGGAGTCCATGCACAGTGCATATCGGGCGCCGACGTGGCTTCCGCAAGTGTGCAAGCCTCAGCTTGCGCGCTTGCGATGACAATGGCAAGCCCCTGGTCCTGTTTTTCCAAGGCTAGCTGCGTAGACTCACTGAGCTTGCATGCAAAGCGCTTTGCTTGGTCTGCTGATGCTTTTACTGGACATTCTCCAGCTCTCACATGTCTGACAGGCGCATCACACCAGCACGTGTTCTGCCATTTCATGTCTGCTGCTCCTTTTCCCGACAATGGTACCCAATGGGACAATGGCTTCGCACAATGGCTGGGAAACTGGCCTGGAACCAATGGTACCAATGGCTCATCATGTCGCGAGTTCTCCACAGGGCGATGTATGTCCTCACACCGCGATCACAAATGTGCTGGTTGTGCTGGCATGATAGCACTGCTGAGGTCCGCAGACACATACCGTATACAACACACATGATCATCTCTGACGCCTCCAAGCCCAGGCATTAACAAGTCATGCGGCGGATATCGTGCTGACCAACCGGGAGGGAGACAGGACCGCAGAGGTGAGCCCACAAGAGCACAGAATGGAAAGTTGAAATCAGTCAACAATGGCAAGTCAAAGAGCAAACGTTGTTGCTCTGATAAGCCATGAGCAAGAGTGGCGAGCCAGGTCACACAAGTGTACGGATTGGGCAAGTCAGACACCAATGAACAGTCACGCAGAAAACTCAATGCATGCTCAAGTGGCACTCCTCTTCATTCATTAACGCAACACCTTCCTCCACCCAAATGCCTGCCTCCTGCATCCCTTCCTCTGCACGTGTTCTGTCTGCAGCACATGACTGGGAGCACGTGAAAACCGCCAAAGTGCACATGTCCCAGTTAGCTGCTGACGTCAGCGCAGCTGAGCTGGTGATGCCTGCACCGTACGGCACAGACCCCGCCCCACTACTACTGCTGCTGCTTGCTTCATCTGATACTGATTGGGAAGATTGAATGAGATCTGCAGCTTCCATCATGAGTGAGATCATTGATGCCATCAGTTGCAGTTCAAACACCCTGGGCGCGCCACATTGCCTGCACAGGCCGGGGGCCGGGGGCTGCTTTCTGGGCCAGAGCAGCTGACCATGCCAACAGTACCTGCGATGCACAATCAGAACAACGGCTTGACATCGACAAAGTGCGCGTTGACAAGATTATGCAAATTTGGATTTGCAAATTCCAATAAACATGTTGGACAGAACGAGGTAGTCAACTATGATCCTGGTGATGAACAGCCTATGGGTGCACGAGCCTACGGGTGTAAGAGCGGGACCTATTCAGCACACCTTGTAAACGCACTGAACACCACAATCGTTGTCTGAGCTCGTCATTGTGCTCCTACAGCACCCAGTAAGTAATGCAGGCTGCTGAAGTTTAGATAAAAGGATTACAATGTACGGGTATCCACTTGCCTTACGCACTGGTGTGGCTCCCTCATCAATCTCTGGTTGAACTTGAGGTAGCCTGGCTCCACACCCCTGACCTCATCCTCCTCATATTCCTCAGGCGCCCAGCTGCCTGAGTCTGCATCACTGCCGAGCCCACCATCGTCCCAGTCAGCAGCAGCTGCATCACTACCACCGCCATTGCCGGCCTGGGGTCGTGCTGTGCTGCTGCTGCCCTGACCTGGGTTCAAGGACACACGAGTTCAGGATAGATAAGACAAGCATCAAACTTGTCTAGTCTGATCATTTTGAACCTGAGTGCTCGAATCAAGTGCTACAGGCATACCACGAGCTTGAAATGGGAAGGCAGGAGGAAGCAGCAAGGAGTTTTGAGGCGCAGGGAGCCTCGTGTTAAGTGCATATGTGGCAGAAATTCCCCGTCATGCATGGCTTGAACAATCGTGGTCAGTTCACAAAGTACCCATTAACAGCGACCATACAGCGGCCGTGCATGCACGTACAATTGTGGAGAAACAAGTCAACAGTGTGTCGCCCGCACACAGCCTACCTTTAGCCTCTGCGCTTGCCTCTTCCTGTTCGTACTTCATCAACAGCTCCTGTATGTGAGCCGCGTCCTGTTGGCGGAGAGCACCTGTAAGGACCGCATCCAAGTCATGAAGTGGCATGGTGGTAGGGCACCTGGAGCACGTGACATGCATATGACATGCATGAAAGACACCTGGAGCACGTGACATGCATATACCATGCATGAAAGACACCTGGAGCACGTGACATGCATATGACATGCATGACAGACACCTGGAGCACGTGACATGCAAGGGACATGAATGGCAGGACGACTCAAGCACCCCAAGGAATGACACAGTAATTCAACCTCTGCAAGCACTAGCCTGCACAGCTTTGTGTGCGCCGTACCATCAGTGGCCTGAGGCGGCATGAGTGTCAACTGGACTAGATGCTCTCTGTGAACATAGCACACAGTCTCTTACTCTGTTGATGACAGATGCTATTCTTGGAAGTTTATACAGTAATCCAGCCCCAACATTAACATTCTTTGTACACCGTTCGCACTTGGTGCCTTCCTTCAAGCGTCAAACTACACCACTGCGTTCAGCTTGCACGGCCCTGCCTGCATGACACCCACTGTGCCATAGATCCACCTTGGGGTTCCTCACAGGCTGTGATGTAAAACTCCGGCAGCATCAGATGTCTGATCAGCTCCACAGGCACTCTGCATGTCACCACACCCTGGTCCACAGGCTCCTGAGCCTCTCTTGCCACAGCAGCGCCCTGATGCTGCTTGCTGTCCATGCGGGCAGCTTTGACGGTTTCTGGCCGTTGCTGTAGCTTTTGTGTACTGCTGTCTAGAGCACTGTTCAGAGCTGAAAAGTCAAACGCGTCTAGACCAGCTTCATTGTCATCATCTCCAAAACCAAACATGTCAGTCTCGCCAGGGAAGCTGCCATCGGATCCGTGTGTGCTGGTTGGCTGGGCGGAGGCTTGCTCAGGTGGCTGAGCCTGTGCTGGTGGTTGTGCTGGTTGTTGAGGTGGTGGTGAGGGCAGTTGGCAACGGAAGGCACGCCATGCACGTGCCTCCCGCCCGCAGCCGGGTTGTGTGCAGCCGTAGACATAGAGGCATCGTTCTGGCAGGCTGAAGCCATGCTCTGGTTTACTCAGAGGTGCGTACGCCTGAGGGAACAAGGAACGCTGGCAGCCGGTGAAGACAAGAGCAGGAGAATGACAAGCATCAAGTTGGCTGACTCAGCGACGGGAAAAGCCTCAGAGCCCTGGACCTGGTTGCATAGCTTGACACGCAAACGCAGGCCATTAGAAAACCAGCCACTTGCATGTGCAACAGAATGAGCTGGAGTGATGAGGTATGTGGCAGGAAAGAGTCAGGGCTGCAGCCCGTTGCATGTTCACACCTGTACCACCAAGGATAGCTGCTTCCCACAAACGCCACATGGAACCAGATTGCTGTCTGTGGGTGCTTGCGTGCCTGGAAAACAGGGTGGGCCGCCGACTTTGGTGGCATAATGGTTGGGTTCAGAGGCGGAGGCTGTGTATGCTCCAGCCAAACCTAGCCATATGGGCCTGGCTTCTGAATGTTGAGCGCCAGAAGACATGGGCTGAAGTTATCGTCAGGTGCTGGCTGTGTTATCAGTCCCCGAGCTGCTGTAAATGATTTACGATATCGGCCAGGTGGGTTGATGTGCATGAAGCTATCCAAACGTGATATCTTCCCCCTTGCAGCATTGAATTCAGCAAGCAAGGTCGCCAAAGGGGCCAGCATTTCCATTACATACACTTTTTAGTTCGGCGGTTACGTGCAAGCTGCCTCCCCCCTCTCGTTGCGGATGTCTGCATGTCGGAACTGTAGATGCCACGCTCGCGCCAGGCAGTTACTTTCATCATTTGCAACCTAGCCATTGTGTTGAAGCTCTGCCATCCAAACTTGGTTGTCACAGCGGTTGCCGGCCATCTGCCTGCGGCCCATGCAAAAGCGAGGAGACTGTCCAGATCACTTCTGCACTATGGCAGAAGGAAAGCGAGAGTTGTGAGGTTTATATAGCTGCAGCCGATCATGTCCATCGCACCACGATGGGGGTCGAGCCAAAGCAAGGCCTCAACCGGATGTGCCCGCACGTTCAAGCAGTCACTGACTGGGTGCCAGCGGTCATTGCAGCACAAGGGATGCAGGTGCGGAGGACTGGATGCACACTGTCGAGATTGCGGCACACCCCAGCGGTTTGATGCGAGAACCCGTACCCAGCAAGCTTTGTTGCGAATTCTCCGCTTGCGAGATGGGCAAGGCTGAAATGGCAATGTAAAGTCACATGCTAGGCCGACGCACTGTGCACGTCGCCTGCAGGGGGCCAAGTCAGATGGCATGCTGTGCAGCACCTGCTGCCACCCCATTGCGCCAGCAGAGCAAGCTGCCGGCAGTTGCAACCAAGGTGAGTGTCAGTAAGACAACCCCAAACTTAGTGCAAGTCTTTCACTTGTTCTTGTGTGCTCCTGCGTCCCAAGCTAGGCCAAACCCTAAACCCTAACCATAGGGTTTGGAACCGTACTCTGCCCTAGGGCTCATCAGAGCGTGCTCAGCCGAGCCACGTAATTTGCGGTTCCTCTTGTGCTCGCAGGTCACAACGTGGGTTTAGAGTTAAGGACAGGGCGTGCACACTGTCTTGTGTGCCGCATGTGCATGGCGCCTGATGCACTGGCACACGCACAGCAGGTCAGTACCATCTTCAGTGGTGGAATGCTTTTAACCATCCAATCAAGTGCCAGTCAATCAGTGGGGATGCCCTCAGCTGAGTTCAGCCAAGCCAAGCCACGACAGCTTGCCCATGTGGTGTGCAGATTTGCAGCATTTACAAACGCACGGCAGGCCAGCAAACCTGGCTCCCTTTCCTGTTCGCGTTGTAGGCTGTACAGGCTGCCCGGAAAATGCTGGGGTCTGGCATGACGCCTGGTGGGCCTTCTAACGATCCAGCCGCCCAGGTGCGTGCAGCCCACATTTTGTCCAGAGAACCAGGAGGTCCAGCTTGCACACAGGCAACGCCCAGTACCTCGCATCTGTAGCACCTTTTACGCTGCTGAATGATCTGCGAGGTCGGGTATGCTGTGCTTTGCTTGAGGGCCGCTGTGCATGTCGTTTCAAAGAGAACAAGAACATGAAACAAGCTCACAGGCAGTGCCGAGCACCCGTACAGTGTTTGCCATTTGTGTTTGCTGAGCAAGGCAACATGTGCGAGAACTTGGCATTGCCAGTAACAGACGCCGAAAAATGCTTGCTTCTCCTTTCTTGCTCAGGGTAGGTCAGGGCGGTACACATCCCGTCCCGTGCCCTTTGACGGCTTCCCTCATGTAACAAATCAATGCAGTGTCTTCCAAGCCCATTCTGACATCCTGCAGCTTCAATCGATGTCGCAGTGCTCAGCTGCACGCCTGCCTGCTTGCCTGCCTGCCGCTTCATTCGCCAGACTGTGTCCAGCTGCCACACCAGCCAGCCCAGCGCTGGTATCAAAGTGTGCATCGATTGTCACCCTCAATGCCACGCCATTGTCACCCTTGATGCCACACCATGTGATGCCAGCACGGTGCTACATGGAAATCTGTTTGTCGTTTCTTTCAGGTTCTCTCCAAGCGCCGTCGCCTGTCCCGGCGGCAGCAGCACCTGCCCCCCCTCAGCGTCACTCCGCCCCACAGCACCAGCACAGGCTTGCCACCGCCCGCAGCCGCCCCTTCTGTGAGTGCTTGGCGGGATAGGTCAAAGTTAGGGATGCCTGTAAAGTGTCAGGGGTTTCCTAACCCTAACCCTAGGCAGTTTGAAATTGCAGCTCATCCGAACAGGTAAGTGGCAGGTCAAGGGAGCCATCAGGGATGGAGGTGCAGTGTGCCTGTGTGTGGCCGCTTATGGGTTTGCTCAGGGTTGCAACAGCCATCATCAGTTGGCTGCGGACAAAACAGTACAGGCGCTGGGTCAGGCACAGCTGCAGAGCAACAAATCATTTATGACTGGTATCTCAAGAGCCCTCATCAGGCTTTCACAGCCAGCTATCTCCAACGCCCAGTCTCCCCCCACCACCCACACCACACCCATCTTCCTTGTTGGCCACAGGCCGCGCCCGGGTTCACTGAGACTCTCTCACGTGACGGTCTGCCGCTGGGTCTGCGGGGCCTGAACAACCTGGGCAACACGTGCTTCATGAACAGTGTGCTGCAGGCAAGTGCAGGGCGGCCGGGTTCTGCCCGGCACAGTATGAACTAGACGTTCTACTAGGTGAGCTTCTCTGCGGCAAACTGCAGCAACTGAAGGGCAGTGGTGTTTAATATGCTGCCTGGTACAGAAGACGTCGTGCCTGCAGGTGCTCACGTGATGCATAAGCAGAGCTCATGCTACATAAACAATTAACTGTACACAGTACCAATGAGATTCGTTGCTTTAGGCGAACTGCAGAACCCGTTGGCGGGGTCACGCTCCGCGCGTCATTTCACATGCCAGGCCCTGTGCAAGTAAATTGTCATTTTTGGGCAACTTATGATTCCCAGGCTGCTGCCCAACCAAGTACCCTTCAACTGATGCTGCCTGGATGGACTGCTTTGCATGTGCCTTCTGTGCTCCATTAGCCTTGTTGTGCCTTGCTCATTTCTGCCCGGGTCATTTCTCGTGCCTTGTCATTTTGGCCTCAAGGAGCCTGTTTCTCTCTATTGTGTTTCTTCAGGTCAGAACAGTACACACCCTGTCTCTCAAGGACAGCACCACTCAAAAGTTCACGCTTCCAACTTGACAGTTAGCGTTAAGAGATGCTGTCTGGTTCGGGATCCTCCTGTGAGCGCCCTTCATGATATTTCCACGGCATCGCTTCCATGGTCCAATGTTCCCTGCAGGCGTTTCTCCACACGCCGCTGGTGCGGCTGTACTACCTGGGCGAGGGCCACGCCCCCGCCGTGTGCAGGTGGCAGTCCTCCAGACCCTGCCTGGGCTGCGAAATGGTGGGTCTGAGCTGCTCAAGGTCTATCCGTCCACTGGGCCGCTATGGTGTTTTGTGCCGGACATGATTGTTTGGCAGCTGGTTTGTCTGCTCACGTTGATTCCTAGTAGACAGACTATTTGAGATTGCCATTTGTCAAGGCAGATCATAAACACTCCTCCAGCCCACAGTGCACCGTGCGTCAGTCAGTTCTCACTGGGAGTGCTATTTCATGGTCTTGTATGGAACGGTCAGATCTCAGCAGTGCAAAGCAAACGAAAAGAAGCACCTGCTCTTGCACCACCATGTTGAGCGACTCAGCCAGTGTGAGCAAGTCAGCCAGTGTGTGTGTAGTCAGCCAGTATATGGTCAGTAGCTCTTGCGCAAAGCCGTCCCTATCATGAGAACATTGTGCGTGTTGCTGGTTGCAGGACTCGTTGTTCACGAGCATGTACAGTGGCGAGCGGCAGCCCTTCAGTCCGGTGGACTTCCTCTACTCGTGGTGGTGCCAGGCCGACAAACTGGCCGAGTACCAACAGCAGGTGGGGTGGGGCAAGGGGGGTACTTGTGTGCGTGGGTGTGTGACATGATGTGGGCGCGTGGGTAGGTGTGGGTTGTCCAAGACTCATGTGGGCCAGTGATGTCAAAATAATGGCACACGTTGTGATGATTGTCAGCAATGTGAGGGGTTGGGTGGGTCTGTGCTGCTGTGGCATGGTTGAGCACTGCATGTGGCATGTGGCGCTGGCGCTCAGCTTTTTTTGAGCTCACAGCACGTAGGTGCCAACCATTTCCTTGCGCCCAAAGCTGATGATGATGCGTCATAACATGGGGACTGAACCATGATTGTATCAGTTTGATAACAATATCTAATCTCAACAAACACATCATAAGAGACGTGGTTCGGCGAACTTTACGTGCAGTCTCTCCACCCATATGTGTGTGCAGGATGCGCACGAGTTCTACCTGTCCGCCCTGTCCGCGCTCTCCGGCGCATCCTTCCTGGTCCCTTTGGATACCCACACTAAGCAGCGCGGGGCGGCAGGGGAGGAGCTAACCAGTGCTAGGCTGTTGCAGCCGGGAGACCTGCTGTCACAGGCCACACCGCCCCACGGGGCACAGGGCTCGCAGCAACAGCAACAGGTGGGCTGGTCAGCGGGTGTATTCCCCTTAGTTTGGCTTCGCCATGGCGCAGATGTTACAGGTGACCCGCCAATCAAAGTCCACAGTGTACTTTCAGTTCTCACTGTGTTTGGCCTCATGTGCTATTCCTCTACACCACACCAGCAGCAGCAACAGCAGCAACAGCAGCAGCAGGCAGATGTGCGGGTGAAATCCCACCGGACTACTACAACTGTTGGTTTGCAAAGTCCTTGCTTGATTGAGTTTTCCTTTGGGTGGGACACATCCCTGGTTTGGTTTGCTGTCCAGCGAGGCTTGGGGCGCCCACCTCAACACTCAGACTTGCAGCAGTTACCGGCGCACTCTCTCAAGCTTGTGACCTCTTCTGCAGTGTTGCGGCAGTGCCTTATGCGGCTTCTGGTAACAGTTGATGCGGATTCGCCAGTGACTGATCCTGATGCATTGGATGCTGTCAAACGTTCACTTCCTGAGCTGACACTGCGCCGTTGATGGCTTCATTTTCGGTTAATGGCTTCGATTTTGATTGATGGCTTCATTTTCACCCTTCTGGCTCACTGGTGTGCTTGCGTTGCCGTGTCAGGCTGGCCAGGGCGTCACATCGGGCCACGTGTCAGCGACGGGACTGCCTGACAGGTAGGCACCAGGCATGATCAGGACCACCTTTATCTGCAGTGGTAGCAGCACATCAGTTTGCACGTCATTGTGTGCAGGTATATCTTGGGGACTGTGTGGGCGTGTAGGTGTGCGCATGCCCTGCTATGGCCGGTGTCGGCTTTGAGGGATGTGCACCCCTGCAAGCTGTGCAGAGAGAATGAGTGATCTCCATGACAGGTACCAGGTAATCCAATGTTGTTGAACGTTAACGGTGACCTTGCCTACAGGGCTTCTGAGTTCCTCCCCGAAGGCGCAGCGCCAGACCTTCTGAGTCACCAGCCGCAGTCCTCCGTCGCCGCCGCGCTAGGCAGCGCGCACCCACACGCAGCGGGCCGCAGCAGCAGCAGCAGCGGCAGCGGGCAGTGTGGGTCGCAGGGCGCGGCTAAGCAGGAGGCCATGGGGATGGTGGAGGCCGTGTTCGGCGGCCTGCTGAGGTCAGACGTGCGATGCAGGTGAGGGGCACGATAACAATATGTCAGTATTGGTAAAGCTGATACTGTTGATTTTGTGTTGATAACGGTGAGGGTCAGGTGACGGGCATGTTGGAAAGCACACGAGCATGCATTTTAACTGTTGCTCCTGCGGGTAAACACGCTGCCTTGGCGATGTTGCAATGTCTATGTAATGGTGATGGGCATGACAACCTTGCGACCTTAGTTTTACAAACCATGCCTGACTTGGAAAAGAACCCAGGAGGTTGCGGCAGTCATGTGTCCCTGGCAGCTGCCGTGTGAAAAATAGTATTTTTTCAGCTGTCACGAGCAGTGGTATACCATTGGTGGGGCATCATGACACGCTTGCTCTCCTCCATGGTTTCTCCTGCCATTTGTTGTCTGTTCATTGAGCTTGACGGTGCTTTTGTTGCAATGCAGTGTTTGTGGGCACACTTCCTCTGCATACGATCCGTTCCTAGACATTTCCTTGGACCTCCTAGCAGCCAGCAAAGCCATGCGGCCTACCTCTGACCCTCCCACCACCACCCTACCAGCCCCTGCACAGCGCCACCCCTGCGCCTCCGCACCCCAGCCGCACAACACCGCACAGCGCAGAGCGACGGCCGGCGGCGCGGGCGCAACGCCCACACCGGAAGCTTCTAGCATGGATACCGTCTCCGGTGCGGATGGGCCACAAGGTGTATTGTACCGGTCGGCACCCACGGTGTTGCAGCACGGGGCTGCGGGGACGCACACGCAAGGGCGGGGCGGGGCGCGAGCGCAGCGGCCGCAGGCCGGG